>JAOQML010119716.1:0-20870 GCA_027568935.1 Erythroxylum urbanii
CTTACGATCCCACCATGCTTTTCGCCCGGGGTCAACACTTATTGATTTTTTTTTAATGATTTATCTCAATTTATGTACGGAGGGGTTCCAGCAAGTTAATCAGAGTCAATAACAAAAATTATAATAAGATTAAGAAAAATATTATCCCCTTCCCCATACTTCAAACTGTACATTGTTCCCAATGTACACAATATAAGCATAAAAATAAAAAGTGAGAAAGTGGAGTGTGGTACTTGCATGAGTAATTAGACTTTTAAAGTCTTATTTTCATAAGTTTGGGACTATCCATTTGATATTAAATACTAACATACTTGCAAAATATAAAGGAAAATGGATAAAAACTATAAAAGAAATGAAAATAACATCGAAAATAAATAAAAAATATGAAAATATAAATAACATAAAATTTAAAATAAAACTTATTCTAATTCATGGCTTGCCTCTCATATAACACTTGTTTAACGTCATTAGCTCAATGTACCTTGCACATTACCATCATCCTGGGTCTATGATTAGTGGCTTCTTTACTTCTGCTTCTTGGACTGAGGCTTCCTCCTTTTTTTCGTCCTTTATTTTTGGCAGCTTATTTCCACTCCTAAGGGTGATTTATTCCATGTTTATTAAGATGTGTTTCGGTAGCATTAGACAGACTCTCCTGCAGTCTATCAGATAATATTCTCACAAGCTAACTAACTCGATTCACTAAGTTATGTATATAAGCCTTTGTTCTTTGATGCCTCATATTTAATTCTTGAAATATTTTGACCATCATATCCTCTACAGTTGGCTTTTTAAGCTATAAATATTTAGCTGGAGCATAATCATTCCATCCATAAATGTAAGAGTTGCTCCACTTTTAATTATAAATATTCTAGTATAGTGCACTTTGAGGTTTGTTGTGCTTACTTGGTTATCCCCACGTGTAATTTGGTCCCTGATATTCATGATTGTGATGGTTATTCCCAAAATTGTCATAACATAGCATAAAATTCAGTTGAGCTTCCAAAAATATGTAACTAAACCTTTCTTTCCAATATGGTGATATTTCCAAAAAAGATCACACATCATAACTCCCTTAAGAGTATTACTTGATTAGCCTAAGGTTAAGGTCAATATTAATTTTATCGTAAGTGCACGACATAGTAGTAGCTAATATATGTAGTATTACTCGATCCCTTGAAAATCAATGTCGTGATAAATCCACTTAAATATCTTTGAATTATTAACCTTTTATTAATGCAATCATATTATTGAACATTAGAGCATGGAAATTCCTATCTTACATTAATAGGTCTCTCGAGAATATTAACAACAAATCCATCACTTGATTAACATAAATCTTTCTAGTTAAAACCCCTAACATTTCTTTATCAATTTGTTAATTCTGCTATTAGGTTTGAACCTAATCTAGAGGATTTGTGTCGGCTTATCTCCAAGTTTAAATGCAAATCTTTCCAATTATGGTAAATATATCCACACAAGAGGATTTCTCAATCTCAATCATATGAATTCAAATCTTGCACTAATATTCTAAATATATTAGGACAAGAATAAAATGTATAATTGAATCACAATAATTAAATTAATATAATTACATTGAATAAAAGATTAAAACATATTGTTATCCCAAACTAGGGTTTATCACACCTAGACACTCAACAAATTTAGTTACTCATAAAAAACAAAATCAATGATAAAGATGAAGAAAAAATAATAGAAAACAAATAAATCATAATTCTAAATCTCACTTTCTCTTTTATTACATCTTCTTGCAAGTTTGGTTTTGATGTAGCTATCTACTAGATCTCTTGATGTATTCTTTATATTTTCCTCATCCCTTAATCAAAATCATCACCTTTCTAGGTATCTTACGCCTAAAAAATAATGAAAGATTTGACTATCCTTACTTTGCCTCCACTAATGTCCTTTTATAGTAAAATTTAAAGTTTTTGGGATATACACAGTTACTTATATGGGTGTGTGAAAGATCGTGTATAATGAAACACTTGAAAAGACTTACATGGGCAATATACAGAGTCATGTATATCAAGAAACATAGGCATGCAATTCCATACCACCATAACTAATTCTTTAATCTTCACGTGTTTACAAAGACTTGTATAGTATCTATAAATAGTTATGTTGGTCCTTAGTTGCTCAAAATCTTTGTTCTATGCTATGATTTCATTCAAATTCTTCTCCTTTTGATCGAAAAAGGCAATTTTGACCTATTAATTCACTTGGACTAATAAAAAGAGTTTCCTTGGATTAATCTTCTGTGGAAAAAAACTCTTAATGCTATAGGCTCATTAATAACATTCCAGGTGATTAAAAACATGATTATGACCAAAAGTAGGTGGTTTAGTAGAAATGATTCAACTTATGTATTTGAAAAGAAGTTGATGAAGATAAAAATGAGCTCTTTTTTCTATATGGATATTCAAAAGCAGTATGGAGTAGCATTCAACATATGATTGTAGTGGAAAATTACAAATATCATTATGTAGCTTTTAATTAGTTCATCAGCCATACTAAACATAGAAAGCAAAATGAAATGCTACTCAAAACAACATTTTATTTATTCTTAATTATTTATGAATTTACTCCACAATACTTTGTGATTAAGGCCATGTAATGATTAAGATACTCATTTTGGTTCATATTTAGGTTCAAGTTGGAAGAATAAGAACTAAAATGGGTTAAAAAGCACATTCCTTGAGCCATCCTCTTAATGTTCAAACTCATTTGTCTTTGTGCAACAGGAAGGAGATGGATTAGGGTGAAGATGGGATAAGAAAATGAATAATTAGCATGATCTACAAGACGAAAGGAGGTTTGACTTACACAACAGTGCATAAATTCGATGGTTTAGCTTTTCTTTAGATGCATGGTTGGACGCACAGCTAGTTTTTCATATAAATAGACATTTGAGCAGCCAAAGGACATGTGAATCATTTTTTAAACATGAAGGTAGTAACTTCACTTCTTTAGGATCTATAGAGGGCTAATTTTCCTTCTTCCAGTTTGTAGGGGAAATCTAAGCTGAAGAACTCATTTAGGAGTCTCTTCATTGTGTGTTGTTGATTCTCTCTTTAGATATTTTTTATGTTATTCTTAGCTTAAGATTTTAGGCATTTATGTATGAATAATTAATATTTTCATTTTCAATAGATTCTTTATGTAAGAACTCATTGCCATAATATGGAATACAATATGTAATAGTTGTATTTTCAATTCACTTGTAGTAAACTAATGGTCATGAATCATTAGAGATAATACGACATAGGTTAAAGGGCTATAGTTTATGTGGTTATTGCCTAAATTAATCTATTTTCCTAGTTTGTAATGTGACCATCCTATTAATTCTAGAGACCTTATTGTAGGTTGTTTGATAGCTATGTTTAGTCAAAGACCTTATTTTGATTAAAAACGAAGTTAGGAAGAATTGGGGTTAACATAGCTTATTATTAACTTACGATTAATAGTTTCTAAGAGGTGTGAAATTAATAAGATGATGATGTATGTTTCTCACTTTTAAGTTGTTTAATTTAAATTTTCTTTTGTTAGTTCAATTTTTCTTTATTTTGTCTTTCGATTCCAACTCAAAACCACCTATATCCTAAACATCTATTCTTTTCATTACAAAAGCTACACATACGCTCTCCATGGATACGATCCCTACAGACCACTAATATAAATTTAATTATACAAAGTTAGGTTTTATTTTCTAGTGCATTCGATGCGCATCAGCACTTGTCACCACAAGTTACACTTTTTGGAAGGAAAGAAATAGTAGACTGTATAAGAGTGTTGAAGAAGATAAGTACCAACTAGCTAAGAAAATACCTAACTGGATTGAAGCTTTTGTCATTGCAAAGAATGCATAAAATTTACTCTCCCTATATATGAACAACAAATAGAACTTATAACTAATATGATATATTGTTTATTAAACTGATCTTAAGTGTTTTTAGCCCTTTTTGGTTTTCCAATCATGCTAGAAACAAAGAGATAGTCAATGAATTAGAACTCATTGTAAATACGAGCTAGCTTCTTCTAGAGTTAATACAATTTGTTCATTTTTCAAAAAAAGAATCAAATATACAACAAAACTATAAAATATCAGGCATAACATGTTAAATATAGGTGATTATAGTCAAATATGCATTTACCATATTGTTAGATCTTTATCTTCTTATATAACCATCAATGTAGCTTCCCAAGTCTTTAGAAGTGACCTAAGTAACTTTTTATTAATTCAATATTAGTATAGGTCTTTCTCTATCCTTTGAGAGAATTAAAAATATCATAACTAATTTCTATTATATGCTAAATATCATAACCCATTCCACATGTCGAGACCCTATTAAATTCATTTATTCCAAAAGCATAAAATAAGATGTATATGGCCCTACTATTCAAGGATACCAATCTCCTATCTTGCAGTTCCAATTCTTCATTTAATCTGGGTACATTCTATTACCCACATTTTTATAGGAATAAAGGGACCATTAGAAACTATTTCCTATAAGTCTACACTTTTAGCCATTAGAAAGAATCTTATCATATTTTTCTAATAAAGATAATCACTCCATCAAAGAAAGGTGGTCTACTCATGCTTTGTCCCTCTTAGTTAAAGCTTAGTGATGATGCTCCTAAATATATCACTACGATCTTTGTTATCGAATTTCTTTAGAAACTAGCTTATTAGACACATTCTGATGCCACTTATTAGTCTGTAATAGTAACCAAGAGGGGGTTTGAATTAGGTGTCTACAAAATTCAACAAATTTTCTAACCAATTTACTCAATTAATAATAATCAACATTAACACGAATGAGAAAATTGCATGAAGTAAATTAATCAATCAATTGAACAATAATTTAAAAAGGATAAGGAAGAGGGAATGCAAATTGATTTATAGTGGATTGGCAAAAAATATTTGCCTATATCCACTACTAAGACTTTTTATGGAATTCCACTATAATATTGCTTTCAAGCAGAAGAATAACCTTTATACAATCTTTTTCGTTAAAGAGGAACTCTTCTCAAAATCTTCTTCTAAGGTGAAGAGAAACCTCAATACCACTTGAATTACCCCAAGTACAATATTTAACTCTCCAATAAAGTATTACAACTAAAAAATATCTCACTTGTTCATTTGATAACTTCAAAATGACTCACTCACACAAATGTGACACAATGATACTCAATTAATTGAAAGACTATTTGAAATGTGCATATACAACACCCAAAACCTTCTTGATGCAAAACAATAAGAAAAAAACCTAGTTATAGTATGGGACCAAACATAGTCATTGGAGTCAAGAACTAGCTTTTACAAATATTATATATAGTGCACTAATTGACCAAAATAGCATACTGGTTAATTAATATGCATTTATAATAGCAAATTCACTATATGTTAGAACACTAGTTAAACAGTACATATATGAATCGAATAATATGGCACATTGGTTGACCGATACATAGAACAATGTTGACACAAATTCAAAATACATCAATTTTAATAACTTTAACCAATATTGATCGACCACTAACCCATATAGGTAAACTAATCACCCAAAAAAAGTGATTTTAACAACTTCAAATGCTTAGAACCAATTTTTTAACTTGAAATAGGATTTAAAAACTTCCCAAAATATTCTTAAAATATTATTTGAAAGATTAAGAGGCTTCTATGATAAATCAAAAGCTTCAATGCCTCTTAATGAATTGAAAGGCTCATATAATGAAGTAAGAAGAAAGATTATGCATGGTCAGCCTTTTGGATCATTAAATTAATAAAGATTACAAATAATAGTACAAAATGTGAATTGATCTTAAAGAGCCTTGACCTTTTCTCTTATTTTGATATATATTTCATCGGTTGGAAACTTCAACTTTTCTTTATCAAATTGATACATTATCTTTTTGATTTTATGACTTTATTTTGTTATAACATTACTTTTCATCAAAGTAATAAACTCATTAGTAGTAATTATGCTTTGTTAACTTCATAACATCAATTGAAACCTCCTTTCGTTCAACAATTTCAATTACTCAGAGGTAATCGAAAAGATGGCAGGCTTCGTCTTCATTGCAAAGAAACAAGCCTTGTCAGTGCCCACATCTCACTTTACCAACACATTTTTCTTAAGAATTTAGAAAAATAAATTCATTCATATGTTACAACAATAAAATCAATAATATGTTCATTCATATGTTCCAGTTTTCTTTTAACTTTTTAAAATTTTGAACCAAATTCTTTAAAATTATTTTAATTTATTAAAATTTTCATTAAGTATTCTTATTAACATAATTATTTACTTTCGCGAGAAAAATTATTTATAATAAAAGTCCATTTGATGTATAATATTTTATTGAGATTATTAATAGATCAAATCATTCTACAGATGTTTAAAAATGATGCAAGTAGCTCAGGTAGAAGAGAGTTGTAATATTAAGGTAAAATAATTTTTCATTTGTAGTGCTTGATCTTCTTATTTCATTTTCAATTGTAAAATAGACTAGAAGGACCATTTTTATATCTTTTTTTCAAGTTTAATGTCATGACATTCTAAAAGAAAAAATAATTTGTAAAAAGATATTTATCATAATATCTTTACTATTTCTTATTTCAAAAAAGTGGTTAATCACTATAGTTTAAAAACACATGAAATTAATGTTTTTAGTAGTTACAAAAACTAGCTTCCAAAGAATAAAAACGATTTTTTACAGACCTATTCTGTTTTCATGTTCAGTAATACTAATGTTTCTCTTTCTATTTGCCTTTTCTCTTTCTTAGATAAAGCCACCATTGTTTTTAACAGGGATGTTACACCTTAAGTTGATACAAAGGGATGAAAAAGATGAAGCACTAACTTTTGTTACCTTAATATTAGGTTTGGGAACTTAGTATTTGATGAATGGGCTTACATGAACCTTCAAAAGTTTTGTTGACAAGCTATAAATAGTATGTAGACAAAAATATCAAATATATTACAAAATATACAACCACCATATGAAAATAATACTATGCTTATGCACAAAAGTATCAATACCAATAATGGATAAGTCACATCTTCACTTTAATATAAGAATATCATCACCAAGTATAAAAAATATCATACCTTAAAGACTATATTAGGACTCGATATTTCTAATAATATGTTTATGTACAGAAAATATCTCAACCTATAATAAATAATTCATATCTTCACTTTAATATTATAACACCATCATCAAGTTTACAAATATCATGCCTTAATATAAAAAATACCATAACCTTATACATCCAATACTAGGACTATGAACTAAAAATTATTTCACCCATAAAAGATAAGTCACACCTTCACTTTTTTATAAGAATACCATCCTTGAGTATAAAGTATTATATGCCTAAATGAAAACTATATCAAGACATTATATATCCAATATCATGCTTTTGAACTAAAAATAACACCACCCATAACGAATAAGTCCCTCCTTCACTTTTATATGAGAATATCATCATCAAATTTAGAAAATACCATGCTTTAATAAAAACTATACCAAAACTTCATATATCTAATACTATGCATATTTACAAAAGAATCACCACCTATAATAGATAAGTTAATATCATAATCCAATCATCGAGTATAAAGAATAACATGCCTCAATAAAAACTATACTAGGATGTTACAAATCCAATACAATGCCTATATATATATAATATCATCACTGATAATCAATATGCCATAACTACACTTTAATATCAACATACTATCATAGAGTTTAAAGAATTTCTTGCCTTATTGAAAACTATACTAGGACTCTATATATCCAATACCATACCCATAAGCCAAAAATAACACCATCTATAATATATAATTCACATCTTCAAATTTATATAAGAATACCACCACTAAGTATAAAGAATATTCAGACTTAATAAAACTATGCAAAAACTCCATACATCCAATACTATGTCTATATATAAAAAATACTACCATCCTTATCCATCAGTCATTACCCTTCTTTATGGCATAAGACAATTTTCAACCACTGAACTCAAACTCACTCTCAACCAACTCAACCTTCACCCTCCTCTACCAGATTTCACCCCTCTTTTGTTAATATGCATAGTATTAGATATATGCATATCGTTAGCATACACGTATGAATTATGATTTTGTACACTTTGCAAAGATACTATATGCACTCAATTAACATATTTTGGGGTATGAAAGGTTTAAAATGATCATAATATGAATTGTGTATTGTTTATATCTTAAATTACAATTAGTACATTTGAAATTAACTGTTACCATTAGAAAATTGATGAATTAAAATGTATATTTAAACTAGGAAAAATGCCAAGTGGCAAGACAAATTGACACACAAAAAATTAGGATGACTAAGCCTATGAAATAAGTGACAAATGGCATAGATAATTAAGTAAATTTAGCATGGGCAATTAATTGGCAAATGACAGCAATGATTGAGTGACAAATAGACTAGTAACAAGGTGACAAATGGTAGCCTATTGACAAATGCCATTGTTAAAAAGTGACTCCTGGCAGCTAATGAATTAAACTACTGCAGGAATGATTTCTGCTATCTTCATTCTTCCTCTCCACTAAAATATTCACACTCCCATAACTTTGAAAGTTTTCTTAAATTTTGTTATTTACCACTCCAAATAGTCACAAAATCCTACATCAAGAAAGCTATAATTTACTATTTTCTATCTTATTGTATTCTTGTGATTGAAGACCAACCTACTTCTATCTAGTATTTGAGATGATCTTGTATGCATGAAAGGAAAACTAGACTTGATGTATGAATGTGGAATTTGAGATTAACAAGTAAGTGGAAATCTAATCTTTGTGGAATATTGTGATAGATCTTGATGATGATTGAATTAGGATGGATTGTACATGATGTTGATAATGAGGTGTGTTGGAATATGATGGATGAACTTGGATACTTTTACGCTTTGTTCTTGATGTATAAAAACATGGGTTATAGGTTGTTATATGGATGAATTAGATAGGGATTTGAAGTATAATGAAGGTGAATTTATGCTAAAGAAAAGTGCTAGTGTAGTGTTCTTAAAATGGGAAAGAACTAGGATTACATGTATAATAATGAATGATGGTTTCTGTTTTGTTTTGATGCATGAAAGATAATAGTTTATTAGCTGCCAATTGAATAATTTTGAGTTGGAATTAGAGATGAAATTGATGAGGAATTGGAGTATAATTAAGGTATAATTGAGGTATATTTAATGGACTACTAAGATGATGTTTTAAATTTGGTATAAATGTTAAAATCTAGAAAATTTTGAAGGAAATGGATGGTGAACCTTTGGTTCACTCATCCTAAAATTGTAGGAAGGTCCTCCACGATCGTGGGCAATGTTTTGGAAATGAAATTTTCTGTTTTGTGTGATTGTTGAACCAACTAAGGATAAGTTACTTTACTTTAGTGCATTTGGACTTGATTGAGGCTTAAAATGAACCTAGTTTGATGTTGGATTAGTTAGTTAAGTGTTTGATAAGTTTAGGTTATTAATTGATGTTATAACTTAAGGAAAGGATTGATTGATATCAATGTATCTAAATATGGAAATTATGAGTTGTTAAAGGAATAAAGGCGCTCTTATGAATACAAATGTGATCCAAAGGATATGAATAATGTATTAGGAATGAGTGAATGAGAATTTAGGAAATTGATCATCAGCATCCAGATATTGCCGGATCATCAAGGCAATAGCTTTTCTAGAGCGTACTGTAAATTAACCTAGATGTTTTCTCACTATGACTGAATTGTTTTTGATTAACTTTTAGATATTGAACTGTTATTGATATGATTGTGATAATTTCAAAAATTGATGGTTCGAGGAGTTTGATATTTGGGATTGTATTGGCAGTGCTTTCAGATTGTATGTGAATATGGAAAATGTGTACTCAACTGAATGTTGAATGCCGAAATTAGATCCGATGAATGTTGTAGCACCCCACTTCCACCAAGCACGGATTCGTATATCCCGAGGACATTCAAACACACAACCTGTGAAAGCGGTGCACTAAAGCAGTCAAATAGAACTCATTGCAAAATTTTCTCAAACATCACACACATTTTTCAAAAAAACCAATAATTGTTAATGGCCCATTTTATTTATAAACATCACCAATTACAATTGCTATCACAAACTCACACTTGATTAAACATTAAACACATTGTCAAAATTTCAATAATCTTTTAGGCCCAATACAAAATACAAAATGTCTTTGAGCATAATTGTTATTACAAACATAATTTATTTATACAATAAATGAAGCTTACGGAATACAATATTTAATATAAATTTTACAGAAAACATATGCAAATACCAACTGATCTCGACCTCTATCTTTTATCTAAATATAGTGGTTAGACTCCAATTTGTCTAACTGCAGATATCCCTGTGCCTGAAACAAATGTTGCAATGATAGGTTAAAGAGGGCTTGAGAATGGTAGAAGGCTTAGAACTGATACAGGATACTGTAGATAAGGTGAAACTAATTCGAAGTAGAATAAAAGTAGCTTAAGATAGACATAAGAGCTATGTGGATCAGTACTGGACGATATGGAATACATTATAGGAGATAAAGTGTTTCTGAGGGTCTCGCTTTGCCGAGGAGTGTTGAGATTTGGCAAATGCATTCATTGACATTTTTCGGGTATAATTGATTTATAAATGTGATTTTTTATAAGAATTGTAGTTTATATGTATTGAAAATTGAATTGGTGTCAATAAGTATTGATTTAGAAATTTTGGCAAAATTTAGAAAATTCCTAAATTTTTGAGTAAATTTTGAACTAGGAAAAATGCCAAGTAGCAGGACATTTGATAAATGGAAGTAGAATTAAAAGTCAAATGATAGTGGAAATTTTTATAAATGACATTAGGATTTATTGACAAATTTCATTGAAATTTGGGAGACAATTGGATTAGAAATTGGAGACAAAATCGACTAATTATGAAAATGGTCCAAATGGGACCATAGGAAGGTGACAAGTGTCACTACCACTCACCACTCACCACTCAACCTTCACTCAGGTTATACACTCGTTAACCTTGAAAGACCATTTTATTATTTTGTTCCTTACTTTTTCTTCTTCTTTTCGTGGCTTTCTTCTCCATCTCTTCTCTCATTTTCTTCATTTCCATGACATTTACCACCTCCATCAAAGTAAGCTTTGCTCTCACCCCTCCTTGCTACTATCATTTTTATTGTCTTCTTCATTTCCACTAGAAAACCTAATTCTCCCAACCTCCATGATGATCTTCATGGGTTGCATGGAAAGCTAGGGTTAAGTGTGACCTGAAGAGTTTGAAGATTTTAAAGCTAAATTAAGTAAGTTATGCTTTAATCTTCATAGGTATTGTTAAATGGAACATGTATGATGAAAAATTTGATGATTGATTATGAGTTTTTATATATGTGTGTTTTAACATGTGTGTACTGTAGTGAGTTAATGTTATTCATGAATTGTTTGGTGCATGAATAAATTATGATAATGATCAAGAGATGAATGATGATGAAACAAGGAAGTTGAAGAATGATGATGTGTGTGTGTGGATGAAGAGATAAATAAAGTTATGTCTTACTTTGTGTTAAGATGAATGATAATTCATGGTTTTAAAGCTAAAGAAAAGGTTAGTGTATTGTCCTGAAATGAGAAGAAGTAGGATGGCAGTTTAGAGATAAGGTAGAGTTGAAAATGAAGTTAAATGTGTGCTAGAATACGTTAGATGGAGTGTTTTTACTAAATATGCATCTGTATTTTGGCCATATCATAATTTGTAGATATCCAATTCGAATGGATTTTAATTTATAGTAAACTAGAAACATATGGATACATTTTTATAAAGGAATCTAATTTGAAATTTGTCCTTAAGAGTCTTGAAATTTGTCTTGAAGTTGAGCAGTGTGTTCTGTAGAAGTATGAGAACAGTCTGTAGTATTTTGATTATAACATGCATGATATTGAACCGAAATGCATGAATTTGATGTCATTAGAAACTTAATACTAATAGGAACATTGTTTTAGAAGAAGGTGTTGTCTAAATACCTCATTTTATGGGTTAAATGGTCATACAAAACTAACCTAAAAATATGCCTTGAGAAAAACTGGAAAACTACAGGATAAATGGGAAATTAGTTTCTATCACGATTGTGCTAGGGGATGCCACGATCATGGGCAATAATTTTTCATTCTAATGTGTTGATTATGCAATGGTTGAACCAATTAAGGATGAGGTATATAATTATGATGTTTTTGAACTTAATTGGGGCTTAAAAGGAATATAATTTTGATGTTAGAAAAGTCGGTTAAATGTGTGATAAGTTTTGATTGATCTTGATGTTATACTTTAAGGAAAAGGATGCTTGATTTCAATGCATCTAAAAGTGTTAAATGAGGACATAACGTAATGAATGAATTGTTTGATGCATTATGAATGAGATACACTATGGAAAGAGATAGGATTTCATGAATGATGAAATTGAGTTATAAATGATGAATCAAATGAATTGCATTTTATGGAGTTAATGTAATCAATATGGTAGTTAAATTAGTATGAAATGAGGTCATATAATAAGATGTGAATTTGGGAAAATTTGGTGTGAAATGGATGTGAGGAGATATGGTGAATTCGTGAAGGAAAGAAGGAAGAAAAGGTAGGGCACGATCGTGGCCCTTACTCCACGTTCATGGCATGACAGAATACGTTTTTGTCAAGATTGTGGCCTAGCTAGAAAGAGTTTGTGTCATGATCATAGCAGTAGTGCCATGATCGTGGCCAGCTCCAAAGGTTTCTATCACGATCGTGCCAGGGACAGCTCGATCGTGGCTAGACCTATAAAGAAAAGGAGTTGTATTTTGAGTAAAGTATGAACAATTAATGCTACAGTGTTCCCTTATAAGGTCTTTAGGCTTAAATGAACCTAGTTGATGTTGAATAAGGTGATTAAAGTGGACAAAGAGTATTAAAGATTATAGAATGATTAAAAGTTGTTGTTAATTGATTATAAGATGTGTATTAAGGAAATATACCTGGGAATTTTTCATTGAACATGCATTATACATGACATATATACATGTGCTTATGATCAAGTATTCATATGAATGTGCAAAGTAGTAATGGTACATGTTTATGTTAGCATATTATAGAAGAGCACATTGAGCGACCACTTCCAAACGTTGTCAGGACTTCAAAGCAATAAGCTAACAGAAGCAAACTGTGAGTAACCTAAAATGGTCTCACTATGAATGTTTGTTTGTTTAATTATGTATTAAATTATTATGTGATGTGTATGCATTGATTCCAGATCTTGAATGTCCGAGGCATTTGATGCATGATTACCATATTTGGAAGTGCTCATTTTATATAAATGTGACAAAATAAGTGATACTCAACTTATATATTAAATGTCGGACCTAAGGTCTGATGACAAATGTGAATGAGAAAGAGAACATGAATGTGACTAAATGAGCATGATTGATTGAATATATGTGATGCACACCATTACATGAATGCATGAAAGATAAAGGTAGTTGTGACTAGAGTTACTAATGAAAAAGAGCTTAAAAGCTCAGACATTTGTGGTAAGAGCCTAAGGCTCAATGTATAAAGAGCCCTGTATCCCCAATGGATAAGGGATAGTATGATAGACCCTGGTATGCACAACGGATACGGAACAATGAGAAAGACACTCGGTCATAACAACGAAATAAATGAATGTGAGTCTCATGACCATTGCATATACGCATTATGTATATATGTTTTCAATGATTGCAATGTATTGTTGAATTATGTTGAATGAGAAATGTGAACATTATATACAACGTGTATTGCGATGCTTTATTTTGGTAAATGAAATAGTGAATTATGTGACTTATGTGATTATTTTGAATTAATTTGTTATGTGATATGGGTGAACCATCGAGGATGGTTACTCAACTGAGTTCGCAAAACTCAGCCAAATTGCAACGTTGATATTTTTAGGTTCGAGAGAGACGATATAGCTTCTAAGACTGCTCAGAAGAGATTTTGTACAACTTTTGGGATAGAAGACATGAATCAAAGGTCGGTCAGCTGGAGTAAAATTTCTCATGTATGTACCATGTTTAGTAAACAGAGCTGTAGACTCTGATAGGTTATTGATATCGTAAATATATGGATGACTTGTAAAGTTACAATGTACATATGGTTAATGAAATGAAATGAGGAAAATTTTGGATTTTAGACATTGTCTTATTTATGATTTTAATTATGATGCTATATGATATAGTGAAAGTAATATAAATTGGCATGCCATTTCTATCAGGCATGTGCACCTATGTCTGAAGGGCATACGCGTATATGTGGGATGGGTTGGGGTCCTATAAATGAGATAATTGACTATGCACATTCAATCAAAAGGAAGTAGAATTTCAAAGGTTGCCTCCCATGTAGTGCTCCTTTTAACATCGATAGCTCGACATTCTCCTGGTGCTTAAAGGAGTTCAAATGAATGGTACAGTGGTAGTGCAAAAGCAAATCTCAAACTCTGCACATGAGCTACCCTGGTATAGATTCCACCTTCCTTGTGGTTTTCCTTCCTTTTCCTTCTCTTGTGTGGTCGTTTCTTTCTGAACGCATTCCTAGGATCCTCAATATCTTCCCATCCTCCTCGAGGTTCAGGTTCCTTAATATCCGTTGGGGGTAAAGGAGAACGATATCCTTTCTTTGACACCTTGAAGGTTAATTGCTCCTTTCCTACTCTTAGTGTTAGTTCACCCCCATCAACACCAATGATCGAACGAGAAGTATCCAGGAGTAGTCATCCAAGGACCATAGGGGTTTCCGCGTCTTCTCCAATATCTAGTACTTAGAAATCCGCAGGAAAAATGAATCTGTCAATCTATACTTGCACGGTTTTAATGATCCCCTTCAACCAGTGCACTGTTCTGTCGACCATTTTCACTAATATCTTAGTGGGCTCTGGCTCTCCTAACCCCAACTTCTAATTAATGGTGTAGGCATCATGTTGATACTAGCTTCCAAATCTAAAATGCCCTGGCTATATTAACTCTATTTATACTACCCGGAATTAAAAAGTTCCTGAGGTCTTCTTTCTTTTGTGATATGTTTGCACTTCCTTCTGATATATGCTCCTTCACCTCGTTCTTGACTGGTTCCTTTAACGTGAGCTTTGTTTAGAGTTGATTTGTTATATCCTTAATCTTGCTTGACTCAACCTCCTTACAATTCTTCATTGCTTTATTTGAACTTGAGTTTTGCTAAGCAAAGATAGGATATGGAATCCCAGGTTGAGGCTTCTTAATTAACTAACTTACTAGCTCACTTAAAAGGACTTCCAAAACTGTTTGTCCTTCTCTTTTGTCTCCATCTTCCTTCTCATTTTCACTTTCCCTTTTATGATTCTACACGATGGCCATGATCCATTCCTTCGGGTTGACCTCATTATTTTTCAGTAGACTACATGCACTTTTAAAAGACAAAGCATTAGCGAGTTGACCTACCTGAACCTCTAAATTGTGGATGGATGATGCATAATTCTTCACTATCTGGTCAAATTTTGCTTCCATCCTCTTCTAACTTTCCTCCTAGCTGGCAATCATCCTCTTTTGATTCTCTTCTTGAGCTGCCAGTTTGGAACCCAAAACCTCCATCATCTTGTCTATTTTGCTTTCCATTGATCTGATTCAATCTTGCTGAAATCCTGGAGATTCTTGCAATCTTGCTTGGCTACCTGTATTGTTCTTACTCCAAGAAAAATTCAGATGATTTTTCCACCCCAGATTATAGGTATTTGAATGTTACCTCTATGTGGTTGGCCTAGGTAATTTACTTATTCTGTACCATCGAATCTTAATAAGAAACACTCAGCTGAGCCATGGATGTTCTGCCTGTATAGCTCACATTGTACTTGCATCGCCTTAGCTATTGATGCAGATGCTCCTTATATATTGTTCAACTACTTCGTAAGGGTTAAGATCTGTGCCTACAAAGTAGTGACTAAGTCAATAGGTATTATAACTTTTTGCTCTTTCTACCCCTGTCTGCTCCTCTCACTAGACAACATGCAACTGTAGCTCGCCAACTCCTCCAAAAGATTATGAGCTGCTTCCACAGTCTCCCTCATCAATGAACCTCAATTGGTTGCATCTATATTTCCTCTTATGCTTGGATTCATGTCATTGTAAAATGTTTATAGTAAGAACTCCCTTGGAAGGATGTGGTGGGGACAACTTCTCTATAGTTCTTTAAATCTCTTCCAAGCTTTATAGAGAGATTCCCCATCATTCTGCTAAAAATTTACGATCTCCTTAATGATCCTTGTTGTCTTGGTCAATGAATAGTACTTCGCAAGGAATGCTTGGGCTAGCTGTTCCTAAGTAGTAATCTGTCCCAAATTTAGCGAGTTATACCACACCTTCACCTGATCTTTCAACGTGAAAGAAAATAACCTTAACTTTACTGCATCATCAGACATTCCGTTAAATCGAAAGATGTCACAGATCTCCAAAACATTGGCAATGTGAGCAATCATATCCTCGTTGGATAGCCTATAAAATTGTACTCTATTTTGCAATATGTTGAGGAGTGTTGGCTTGATCTCAAAATTGTTTGCTTAAACCACTGATCTCGCAACTCCTTAAGGATTGAATCCTGGCCTCATAAAGTCCATCAGCGTTCTCTTAGCTCCTCCTTGCTCTCCTTCTTTAGCCATATCTCTTTGTGTAAGATTTTGACGCTTCACTCTTCTTAACTATCTTTAGTGTCTTTTGATATCGGGAAACTTGTCTTCACTAACTTTTGTTGTTCTTCTTGTACTCCTTGTGATCATAAACCTGCAAATACATAAAGAAAAGTATCAAAAACTTTTAAATCAAAGTAATCTGAACTAAACAAGATGCAAAACAACAATCCATGACAACGGTGCCAGAAACTTGTTGAGAGAATTTTGCAAAACAATCTACTCATTTTACGCTCAAAACTTGCAACTATATGGGTCGTGACTTGTAGTTAGAAAGCGGATATTGATCCTATGGGGATAGATGCCCAAACACCACTTAATTTAGATAAAACTTTATTGAAGAAACAAAATTGTTTAATAGAAATAATCTGAAATTTTAAATTAAAATTGAAAGACTAATAATGAACAATAAACAATACCAAAATGCAGAAAATTGGGATTCAAGTTTTTAATGACTAGAGATCACTTTCTCCCTATCTTGTCTCCCTCCTATTTTATTAATTGAATTGTGTCTCACCTAAAATGTCCAATTTTATTAAGTACCTTCTCTCAATGTGTAATTAATTATCCCTAATCAAATTAAATGAAGTCAATTAAGTGATCCCTCAACCTACCTAATAACTCCACCAATTTAACTAGTTAATAAGTTATCATATGGGTGATCAATTCAATTAGCCGAGATCTCTCTTCTAACTAACCAATTAACATGATGATTGTAAGTCTATAGGTTGCCAACTCTTGTTGTACAGTCCTACAAAAATAACCTAACTCAATCTCTCAATTTATTGTAAGGTATATGAATATAATCAACAATCATCAAAGATAACTTTCATTTAATTTAATAAAATAGGAGTTTAATAAAATAGTTCAAAAGTAATCCCTAAAAACAATTCAGCTACTCATGGTCTCCATAACATCACCAACACTCAAATATTCCATCTTACAAAGATTAGAAGAGATAAAAACAACAGAAAATTGAATAAGAAAACTCCTTCTCTTCTCTGCCAAAATCTGGAAATTTTAGTGTTGATGTGTTATTTTCCTAATTATTATTAATAATCCTTAAATCTCCACCTTCCTCAACACTCAAAACTTGGATTTCTCACTTAAGGAGGCTCTTCTCTATAGAGGTTTCACATCCCCTTTCATCCATAGAGGTTAAAACCTTAAAGTTTAATTGAACCCCGCATAGTCTCTCAAATAAAACCACAATCGTAAGAATTGGCATGATTCCCATGATCATGGGAGCTTGCAGCAGAAAGCTTCGTCTTTTCTTCTCCTCTTTTGTCTATAGCTCAATCTATAAGTTGCTCAATCTTCATTCCTATATAAAAATAATCAATTCTTATCCTAAACTATCATCAAACATAAAAGAACAACAATGAAGATTAAACTAAATGAAAACAATCAAAATGAATCCTAAAATACATCAATAATCAACTATTGTGCAAGAAACACATGACAAATACTTAGAAAAACATAGACTAATGCACAACTATCAGCCTACAAGAGTTTAAAATGGATAGAGAGTTTGCATCTATTACAGGAAGTTGAATGTTGCTACATGCAAGGATCACTTTCCACTCCCATTCATTGATCAAATGCTTAAACAACTTATGGGATGATCTCACTACTATTTTCTGGATGGGTACTATGGATATAATCAAATCGTGATAACTCTGAAGGATTAGGAGAAAACAACTTTCACGTCCCTATTTGGAACATTTGCCTATAAAAGGATGCCGTTTAGACTTTACAATGCCCGAGCCACCTTTCAAAAATGCATGGTAAGTATTTTCTCTGAGTATGTTAAACATATTTTTGAGGTCTTTATTGTCTATGGATGATTTTATTTTCTATGGAGATTCATTTAATGTATGCTTGGATAATGTGAATTGTGTACTTAAACATTGCATCAAGACTAATCTTGTTCTCAATTCTGAAAAATGTCATTTTATGGTTAAACAAGGAATAGTTTTGGGACATGTAATCTTAGCTAAAGGAATTGAAGTTGATAAAGCTAAGATAGAAATTGTGTGAAACTTACCCTACCCTATAGATGTGCGGGAAGTTCATTCTTTGCTTGACCATGCAGGTTTTTGTTGCAGGTTTATCAAAGACTTCCATAAGATTTTAACAAAACTCTATCATTTGTTATAAAAGGATGTACCCTTTAAGTTTGATGAGGTATGCAAGCAAGCATTTGATAAGTTGAAATAACTTTTGGCTTTAGCATCGATCATTCAACCACCAAATTGGAGTCAACCATTTAAGATTATACATGATGTGAGCAATTCTACTATGGGTCATCCTTGGTCAAAGTTGTGGAGAGATGACTCATGTTATTTACTACACATCTTGAACACTCAATCCAGCTCAATACAACTATTCCACCATTAAAAAGGAGCTTTTAGCTATTGTGTTTGCTTTGGATAAATTTAGACCTTATTTGATTGGTTCTAAAGAGAATGTGTATTATGATCATCCAGCATTAAGGTTCCTTTTATTAAAGAAAGAAACGAAACCAAGGCTGATTAGATGGATTCTCCTAATTAAAGAGTTCAAATTGGGGATTAAAGATAAAAAAGATGTGGAGAATTATTCGCGGATCACTTGACATGAGTGGTGAAGGAGGAGGATTCACTACCATTGCAAGAATTGTTTTCGAATGAGCAATTATGAATAACTCAAGGTAAGGTTCCATGGTATTTTGATATTGTGAACTATCTAGTGAACCATGAGATACCTAATAATTTGAGTAAGGCTAAACGGAGCAGGATAAAGAGTGAGTTGAAATATTATATTTGGGATGATCCTTAATTGTGGAAGTGATGTTCTGGAAAAGTGATCAAGAGATGTGTGCCTGAATATAAATATGAATCCATTTTGAAATTTTGCCATTCGTATGCTTGTGATAGTCATTTTAGGCCTAATAGAACTGTTAGGAAAATTCTTCAATGTGATTTTTATTGGTCAAATATTTTTTGAGACTCCTATATATTCTGTAAAGGATGTGAACAATGTCATAAACAGGGTAATTTATCCCATAAAGATCAAATGCCTATATCTCTAATACATGCATGTGAAATTTTTTATGTATGGGGCATTGATTTTATGGGACCATTTCCTTCTTCTTTTGGGTTTGTTTACATTTTTTGGTTGTGGATTATGTTTCTAAATGGGTGGAAGCTAAAGCCACAAGGACTAACGATTTTAAGGTTGTTGTAGAATTTGTCAAGTCTAACATTTTTGCTAGGTTTGGAACACCGAGAGCATTGATTAGTGACAGGGGCACTCATTTTTGCAACCATTGGTAAAAAAGCTTTTAAGGAAGTAACATGTCACTCATAAGGTGTCTACAACCTATCATCTATAGACAAACGAGCAAATAGAGGTGTCAAATAGAGAAATAAAGTCCATTTTTAAGAAAATGGTGAGCCCAAATTGTAAAAATTGGAGTTAAAGACTAGATGATGCTCTTTAGGCATATAGGGCTGCATACAATACACCAATTGGCATGTCTTCATACCGACTAATATGTGGAAAATCGTGTCATCTTCTAGTAGAAATTGAGCACAAGGCCTTTTGGGCCATTAAGCAATGTAATATAAAAATGGATGTGGTAGGTAAACAGAGGAAACTACAGTTGTAAGAATCAAAAGATCTTATACTTGAATCTTATGAGAATCTAGAAATTTACAAGGAAAAGACAAAATGATTTCATGACAAGATGATTGTTAGGAAGAATTTTATGGTTGGATAGAAAGTTTTTCTCTACCATTCAAGACTTAAGTTTTTTCCAGGTAAATTATGTTCCCGTTGGATTGGAACATTTCTTGTTACTAATGTATTTCCATATGGTGCCGTTAAAATTGAAAGCTTACAGACTAACAAGAAATTCAAAGTCAATGATCATCGATTAAAACCCTTTTATGAAGGATTCCATGCTGGAACCCCTCCCCGGGCGGGTCCACGGCCTGACGTCCTACGGGACATCTGGACCCGTGGCCCACGGGGGAGGAATTCCCCACCAGGGATACTTAAAACGAACAGATTTATTTAATTTAC
>JAOQML010119723.1:0-20864 GCA_027568935.1 Erythroxylum urbanii
CTGAGGTAGACAGCTCAACTGAACCCAAAGTAATCATTCACATTTCTTCTTTTACTATAGATTTCTTTTCACAAATAACATCATTCTTACAAAGCAGATTCATCAAAATCATCGTCTAACATGTTTAGCATTTGTTGTGTACGATCTAATACACAACAAATGAAATTCAACATGGACTGTAAAATAAAGACCTCCCCTGAAAACAAAGCCCAAACTGTGAAGATCAAAAGTTTAAAAAAAAATCAAGTAATCATTTAAATTTTTAGTGACATTTCATGGTCCCGCACCATTACAGAATTTCACAACAAAAAGAAGTGAAAAAGGAGTAAAGCTTGTGACATGAAAAACCCGACAAGAAAAACATAACCAAAATCAGAAATTCTCAGTTAGAATTTCAATCACAAGAATGCATCGACGATACCCAGATTTTCACATGAGCAAAACCCAGCAAACAAAACTAGAAACCGACATAAATGGTTCAAAAAAAGAGAAACATACAAAGAGAGAAGAAGACTTACAACATATTAGTATGCCGAATATCAGCATCAAAGACATTGAGGAAGTCTTGGTAAGAACACCCGAAAGTGAGTTCATAATAATCAATCATCCCTTGCACCAGTTTTTATTCGCCTAAAGTTCAAATGATATAGTAAGAGAAGAAATTTAGGGAAGATATGGTCAAAGAAGAAAACGCAGACGACAAAAAAAATAGTTCAACTTTCTTGTTAGTTGAACAAAGACGTAGAGTGGGAAACAACAGTTCTTGGGAGCCTACACTCTGGCGTCGATTGTTTTGATGTTTTGGATTTTTCATCATACATAAACTGAGCAACTTGGAGAGTTGTGTTGTGGTCCTGTTTTACGTGGCAAATGCTATCAGAAACAAGATCAGTATTCAGTACTATCATCAACTATGTATCATTAAAGTTATGATGTTCTAAAAGGTATGTAAGAGACGTTTACAAAGAAGAAATCAAAATCGTTTAGTTGTAAAACTAATCAACAATCTTCAGTAGATAAACGCTTACCAGTGCTACTCCTTTCAATAGATTTGATGGGTTAGCGGTAGTGGTTTGTGAGCAAGAATTCTCTAAGATTCCTCCTTACTGTTGGCATTGTGATTTTGATTTGCACCGGAATCATCACGTAACTGCTTTCCTTCTGCATTCACTACTCAATAGAGTTGAAGCTGTGTGTACATCATTAGGCCGATGATTGGCTAAGCACTCAACATCGGCAATCTCAGATCTAAAACTGGCAAACTATTGACTGAAGAGGATAGGGTAATATTTTCATCAGGTTTCCTTTTATTTCCTTTTAAAGCTCATGAAGGCAAAACATCAATTTTAACTAAGCCAAAAGCGACGTTTTCTTCAAAAAACATTGTGGTTTTTATTTCGCATTATTTTATTAATAAAACGTCACAAAAAGTTTTACAAATTTGTGATGTTTTTATAAAACACCGTGGAAAATTAGAACATTTTGTAACATTTTTTAAACATCATGAAAAGTCTTCATAATCTGTGACGTTTTATCAATAAAACGTCGAGGATTATGTCTATTTCTTGTAGTGTTAACACATCTAACTCACTTAAAGCAAGTACTTAATTCAACAAAGGTTTAAAAGAGATAGAGGGAGATGATGAAGTTATTAATGCTCCATCAGAGCTACATAAGCAACTGGAGCAACAACTTCAAAACATTGTACTTCATTTCCTTAGGATTTTTAAGTTTTACATTAGCTTAGATTGGTAAGTTTCTTGAGAATTCACTTGGAAACTATACACCATACAACATTCTTCATCAACCTTTATTCAGGTGTTATGTGTTGGATGCAAACTAGGGAGAGGCAAACTTGACATTTACGTTTGAAATATCTTTAGTCTATTATTAGAAAGGATATGAATTTCTTTAATACAAAAGCTAGAGATTTGAATTCAATGTTTCACATTTCAAATGATGCGATACTAGTTTAAGATGAAAAAAGAGATAAGGTGGTGAGAAAGATGAAACTTCTTGACCAGCACTAACTTTGGTTGAGTCGAGTCTAATGTCTTCTTTGTGCAACTATGTCATGCAATTTGTTATCTTTCTTAGTCGATTGTTGGATTCTCCATAGGATTTGCTTCAGTATGGAAGCTTACACTCTTAACATTAGTTGTAGCTCTATTAATAACTATTACTGAAGGAGCTTATACCATAACCATGTCTACTTTATTAGAGAAAGACTACTTATGCTGAAGCTAGGAAAGTTGCAAAAGAGTTATATGTATATTAGGATGGCAATAAGATATCCAAGTCTGGTTGGAAGCCCTAACAAAACATTTTTTGTTTCAAAACTCCGAACTCAAATTGCAAATTTTTTTAAAATTTTGATATGATTGTGCTTCAATTTTTCTAATTTACCCACAGGTATTAGAAATTGGTGTATAATTTGATCGTTTTATCATATAATTTAACATAAATATGTTTAAATTAAACATTTATCCCATAGGCAATTTTTATGTCATTTGATTTATGTCTTTTAAGATATGTTTTACATTGGTAATACATATATATAGTTTTTTAGCCTCAATTTATTGATAAGAAGCATGTATGTTTAATTTATGCAGCTATTTAAACTCTTAGTTTCTCTAATACAAGTTATGAAATTCCTGAACTAAGGAGTGAAAACTATAAGATTTGGAAGGAGAGAATTCTTCTTTATTTGGGGTAGATGGACATTGATTATACTATCTGGAAGGACAAACCACCTAAGATAATGGAGGCCAGCACTACAGCTGAAATTGTGCTTTATGAACATTAAGAGCGATCTAATCGCCTAAGTGTGACGTTCATCAAAACAAAAATTTATGTTGGCATTCGCGATTCTGTAGAACAACATGACAATGTTCTTGCTCTACTAAAGGCTGTTGATGAGCAGCAAGCACCCTAATTATGAAGTTTTCATCTATAAGACTCAATGGTGTTCGATGTGTGCATGAGCATATTATGAAGATGAGGGACATTACGGCTCAGTTAAAGAAACTAGAGGTTGAGATGTCTGATTCTTTCCTCATGCATTACATTTTGAACACCCTTCTACCACCATATGAACCCTTTAAAATCTCTTATAATACACATAAGGATAAGTGGTCAATAAATGAATTAATGACCATGTGCGTCCAAGACGAAGGGAGATTATCTGTGGAACAGGGAGAGAGTTCACAAAGTGCACATATGGTTGTTCAAGGCAAGAAGAAAAATCAAGCCAACTCAAAAGGAAAAGGTCAAATACCTATCCAAGTTGACATTAAGAAGGAATTCAAGTGGTTCTTTTGCAAGAAGAAAGGACACATGAAGAAGGATTGTGTCAAATGTAAGGAATGGTTTGAAAAAAAAAGGTAATATAATCTTACTAGTTTGTTTTGAATCTAATATAGCTGAAGTTTGTCATAACACATGGTGGATTGATTTTGGTTGTACAATCCATATTACAAATGTGTTGCAGGATTTGCAAAACCCAAGGAAGCCAGTGGGAATTGATCAGTATATCTTATCTAAAAATAAAATACGTTCACATATGGAGGCTGTTGGAGAGTACAATTTAATTTTATGTACTAGTTTTATTTTAAAACTAGAAAGGAAATTTTATATTCCCAATTTCTCTAGGACATTGATTTCAGTTTCAAGACTTGTACCGTTTGGATATTCCTTTCATTTTTTAGACAAATCATTAAAGTTACATTATAAATCTGAATTTTTTAGGAATGGTATATTATTTGATGGTCTTTTTCGTTTTAATTTACAAGATAATACTTGTTACAATGCAACACATGTTCATGCTGGCCAAAACGTTGTGTCATGAATGAAAATTCCTCTATCGAAGATTAGGACAAATCTCCATAGAAAGGATTTAAAGATTGTTGATTGACGGAGGACTTAGTACTTTGGATTTTACTGATTTTGATATTTGTATGGGCTGCATAAAGGGAAAGCAGACTAAGAAATCAAAGAAAGGTGTTAAGAGAAGTTCAGAAATAATAGAAATCATACATACGGATATTTGTAGTCCAGATATAGACCCGTATGGTCAGAAATACTTCATCTCATTTGTAGATGATTGTTTATGATATATGTATCTCTACTTGCTTCATAACGAGAATGAAGCACTGGATGCTTTTAAAATGTTCAAAGTAGAAGTAGAGAAACAATGTGGTAAGAAAATAAAGATCGTGAGATTTGATAAAGGTAGGGAATATTATGGTAGATATACTAAAGGTGGACAAGCACCTAGTCTATTTACGAGGTATCTTCAAGAAAATGGGATAGTATCCCAATACATTATGGCTAGATCTCTGGACCAGAATGGTGTGGTAGAAAGAAGAAACCGAACATTATTGGACATGGTACAGAGCATGTTGAGTAACTCCAAACTTCCCAAGTCCTTGTGGACTGAAGCTCTTAAGACAGTTATGTATATATTAAACCGGATATTAATTAAGGCTGTTCTAAAGATGCCATTTAAGTTATTTAAAGGTTGGAAATTGAGTTTTCAATATACATGTATGGGGATGTCCATTTGAAGTAAGAATTTATAATCAATAAGAGAAGAAATTAGACCTAAGGACTATAAGTGGGTATTTCATTGGATATACCAAACAGTCTAAGGGATATAGGTTCTATTGTTTATCACATCACATTAGAATTGTGGAATCAATAAATGCAAAATTTCTTGAGAATGACTTGATTAGTGGGAGGGATCAATTTCAAGATACAATCTCTAATGATGATTATATGTATACTCGACCTTCCACCTCAAATAGTAAGATGATTGTCATTCACAACGATCCTCAAGTTTAAATAGATGTTGTACAACCAACTGTTGAAATTCAACAGCCTACTATAAATATAAATTACAATCAAGAAATTCCACAAGTTGATGATAATCTAGTAGATCCTGTTATTCAGGAATTACCTGATAACATTCAGCAACTAGTTGAACAACACTCTACAAGAGAATGATGGTGCAACATTAAAGAGATATACTAGAACAAAAAAATCATATTAATAATGATTATGTTATATATCTACAAGAATCTGACTACAATATAGGAGCTGAAAATGACCTTGAAACCTTTTCATAAGCTATAAGTTGCAATGAATCAAATTTATGGTAAAATGCTATGAAGGACGAAATAAATTCTATGAAGAATAACGATGTTTAGGATCTTATTGAGTTGCCTAAAGAAGCAAAACCCATAGGTTGCAAATGGGTATTTAAGACAAAAAAAGACTCATTAGGCAACATTGAGACATACAAGGCAATAATCATTGCTAAAGGATTCACTCAAAAGGAAGGAATCGAATACACAAATACAATTTCTCCTGTGTCTAAAAAGGATTCACTTCGTATAATTTTAGAATAGGTTACTCACTTTCATTTAGAATTGCATCAAATGGATGTGAAAACAACTTTCTTAAATGGTGACCTAGAGGAAGAGGTTTACATGAAACAACTAGAAGGATTTTCCTTTACTAATGGTGAGCATTTGGTTTGCAAGCTTAAAAGATCCATATATGGATCTTTTACAAGCATCCCGCCAGTGGTATTTGAAATTTCATGATATTGTTTTATCATTTGGTTTTGAAGAAAATGTCATGGATTAATATATGTTCCAAATAGTTAGTAGGAGTAAATTTTGTTTTCTTGTATTATATGTGGATGAAATACTACTTGCAACCAATAATAGGGGTTTGTTACATGATGTGAAACAATTTCTCTTGAAAAATTTTGAAATGAAGGATATAGGTGATGCATCTTATGTCATTGGCATAAAGATACATCAAGATAGATTCTGTGGTGTTTTGGGTTTGTCTCAAGCAACCTATATTAATAAAGTTTTAGAGAGCTTTTGGATGAAAGATTGTTTACCTAGTGTAGCACCCATTATAAAAGGGGATAGGTTCATTTTGGACCAATGCCTTAAAAATGATTTTGAAAGGGAACAAATGAAAAACATTCCCTATGCTTCTGCAGTCAGAAGCTTAATGTATGCTCAGGTTTGTATAAGATTTGACATTGCATTTACTATTGGAATGTTAGGCAGTAACCTAGGATTAGATCACTGGAGAGCTACAAAGAAAGTATTGAGGTACCTTCAAGGGACAAAAGATTACATGCTTACGTACAGACACACCGACAATCTGGAGGTAATAGGGCACTCAGATTCAGAATTTGCTGGATATGTTGATTGACGGAAATCAACTTCAGATTATATCTTTATGTTTGCCAATGGAGCTATATCTTGGAGGAGTGCCAAGCAGTCTTTGACCGCTACTTCCACCATAGAGGCTAAGTTTGTTTCTTGTTTTGAGGCTACATCACATGGTGTATGGCTAAAGAGTTTCATATATGGGCTTAGACTTGTAGATTCCATTTCTAGGCCATTGAGGATATATTGTGACAATTCAGCTGTTGTTTTTCTAGCTAAAAACAATAAGAGTGGTAGTCAAAGTAAATACATTGACATTAAGTTTTTATCTATAAGGGAACGTGTTAAGGACAATAAAGTGGTCATTGAACACATTAGCACTGAATTGAAGATAGCTGATCCTTTAACAAAAGACATGCCACCAGTGAAGTTCAAGAATCATGCTGTTAGAATGGGATTGAGTTCCATTATGTAGTTTTCATTGTATGGACAATGTTATTTTAATGAAACTTTTATAATATTTTCTCATATTATAGTGCATATTATTGAATTTTGAGAAAATTGATTATTTTGGACCTGGAATAAATATAGGGTTTATTCATTAAGTCATGTTACCGCATTTAGTTGATACAATTATAATATACCGTAATACATAGAAGATAATACTCCATTACTAGAGGACCTATCACCATAATTCGTATATTATACTTGGATCGGATTAGGATTTGATACCAAGTTAAACGTATGGACCAAGTGGGAGAATGTTAGAACTTTTCCTCTTCTTACGTCATAAATGGCCGAACGTTATGTAAGTTAATGGGTATGAATTCCTAGTTTTAATGTAACTGATATGGTGCTTGATGGAAGCACATTCGTATAGGTCTTCTAAATAACATACACCATTGTATTGGGATTTGAGAGCTTAGAAGAATTTAAAAATGCAGCTCTTCAAGCACCAAAAACAATGGCAGGAGGTATTTCATTTTTTCTTCTGCATTTATTTTATATGATATTCTAATGTATATTATTGTTAAATATATGTTAGAATGTGCTTACAAGGGGCATTGTTACAAAGAACTGAGCAAGAAGACACAGAGGTGATAAACAATGTTTAACTAATACTGTCTATTTTGTAGTTATATACTACGCAAATTATAGTATGAAACATGTAAGTGTAATTACCTATATATGTGTCTGAGTGTAATATAATGGTTATGAAATATATTCCATATCCCTCTAAATTATTCTTCTTTCTTCCTAACAACTCGATAAATTTCTTCTCTCTCTACCACTTTTTTATGCGTACATAAAACCTAAACATAAACATTCACCGTCTTAACAATATTGATGGAGTTGCGAATAGAAGGTGAAAGCAACTTAGGGTGGTGTAGGAGTCAATTTAGATTAAAGACTTCTAGTTTGAAATTTGTGACGATAATAATGTGAAATTTTGGTTATGGTAATTGTTACAAAGGTTTTTCCTTCAATTATAAACTTGACCCATAACATGCACCAACTCCTTTACTCGACAATCTCATTTAGCTCCGTTAAAGCAAGATTCAGACTTGTCCCATGATCATCAACCAACCTACTTATTCTTGAACACCTCACAACTCTCGTAATGTTTCACTCTCAATCTCTTGTAAGAAAAGTACGAAAGAACTAAATAATAATGGAAAGAAAAGAACACGAGAAAGAGATACAGCTAAAAGCCAACCTTCATTACTTCCCTTAAAGTATACAAAGGAATACTCTCTGAATCTCTAAGTGTCTTTCACACTCACTTCTCATGAGAAAATTAATGCTCAAATGAGTTATTTATAATGATATCTAGATGACTAAGTTAAAATCCTAATAGAACTCTATTAGTTAAGATCACAATCTTATCCTTGTCAAATTACATCATATTAACCAATAGATGACATCCCCACCTATTAAGACTCTATCTAATAGGATTAAGCTACATCACAATAACAAGATAAAAGATTAAGCTATTTAGGAATGATTATTCATATCCACAAAGATCTCCTCTATCTTTAGATGATCCTTCCGCATGATCTTTATCTCTTAAAGCTAATATCCATCCATTGTGATCTTATCCTTCACATCATCCAAGATCTCCTCATCTCTATCCGTTGATGATCAGTCATCTAAGCCAATAGTATAATGGTCCATCAAATGCTTACCTATGCCAACTCCATTAGCCATGGTCTATCCATTTGAGCACGCACTAAGTCCTTAGTCCATCAAGAACTTATCCTTAACTAAATCAGATTGTACAAGGTCTGAAACTCTTCCCAAAACTCAGGTCATGCTTGATCTACTTGCTAGGTCACCATGGAATTCTCACATATTCCCATCATGCCTGTCATACAGCTAACCTCCTAATGTTCATCTTAAACCTTCTTTTGGTCTCACATTTGAATCTTGCATCTCGTCGAAGATTTTAGCTAATGCGTACCAATGCATGCCACACTTGACATTGCCCCTTTTCGTCCTAGCCTCCTCGCAAGTATTTTCCTTGTTCCGTTATTCCGTGTGTTGAACATTGGTCAAGGCTTGTCAATGCCCACATGATTCTGTTATCTCAAACTTAAGAGTCCAACAAACCACCCCCACCAAAAGAAATTGACCCGCTTATCGAAATAATCTGTGGACACTCCTCCAAGTGTGGTTTCCTCGAAGACTTCTTAGCCATTGGCACATCTTCCACGTATCATATTCCCTCTCCATTGGGTTTCTCCTTGCTTTTGTTCGAGTGCTCCTTCACAAGGCCCATTGCAGCCAACATAACAAAACTGTTGAGATAGACTTCTTCCGTCGAGTCATCCTCTTCCCCTCCTTGATCGTTCGCAACCATGGAATTTACTTGCTCTTCACTTGCCTTCCATCTTGGGCATTCTCGAGAAAAATATGACCCTTTACAAATGAAATAAGCAATATCCTGTTTTCATTATTTCTTACCTTAAAAAGATTCACCCACTTTCTCCTTGCCTTTCTCTGAGCCATTTTGTGTCCTACCATTCTTCTTGCTCTCGGAGCTAGTTCAAATTGGTGGTGGCATTTGGAGATCCACCAAGGCATTCTGTTAAGTGTGAATTGCATCATATTTTAGGGCTTAGTTTCTTATGTATTAAGTGTTTAGTATGTGTTTAGGTTAGAATTGTGTTAACTTGTCTGTTTAAGTGTTTTTATGGGTTAGTATAAGTCTTTGAGGATAAATATTATGTGTTTGAGGTACCTTGATGTGTTTGTTAGTGTTTTAGAGAACATCAAAGAACGGAGAAGTTTCGGAGACATTTAAGCTAAAATAATAGCCCACGATTATGGTACAATAGGCTACGATTATGACAGAAGCACTAGAGTCAGCCCACGATCGTGGCCTGATGGCATAGAAGGCTATGACACAGCCCACGATCGTGGCTTGATTACTATGACCGTTACAGAAGGGTTGGATGTAGGCCATGATTGTGGCTTGAGTCAGGCAGACGAGCAAACAAGTGAAAATGTTAAGTTTCGAGAGATTTTTCAGACCATTTCGACCCCAAAAAAATCCTAGGGCTACTCAGAACACAAAAGGTATTTAAAGAACAAGAAAAAGGAGATTAGAGAGCTTTTGCATTCACCATAATTCAGAAACCCTAAAGAGTGCATCAAGAGATTGAGAAAGAAAAGAAGGAAGAAAGACGTGGAGAAGAAGCCTATGTGAATTACTTCCCAGAACAGGAGGTTTCCCGTCGTTGCTGCCTTCGTCATCCATTCCGATTTTATTTCTGGTTTAGTTTCAATTTTATCATCGTACAGAACTTAGGATAGTTGTTGATGATAGAATTCTATGAATGTTGAGGAATGTCTAAACTTACCTTTGGGTTATTTTATCTTTGATACTAATGAAATTCGACTGTTGTGTTTTTATTAGATTTCTTGTGATTTAATCTCTCTAGATGCATAATTCGGTGATAAACTGAGAGGATGAGCTGAGTGAAAAATCATTGAATTAGGCTAACGAAAGTTAGGTAATTTAATAAAATAATAATTAAATCAAATCGGTAAATTTGTGTGAAGAGAGATCTTACATAGGTTTTCGATAGTTTTGGACAACTTTAGATCTAATTTAGGTTTTGGATAGATGGTTAATCAAGAGATTGCAATTCCTTTAATCTGATTAGGGTTTATAAATTAGTGTTAATAGTTATAACTCGAGAGAGAGTAATTAACCCTAGGATCGTCTAGAGCTGGTAATCCAGTAATACATAATTAGTCAAGTTTTCATTAAGTCGGATAAAATTCTCCTTTCTCTCAATTGGTAGTTCTTAGGTTGATTCTTGATTAGGTGTTGCATCTATTATTTTGTTTATATTTTTGAATTTGATTCTTGGAATTGATTGCGTGATTGAAATAAATTCTTATCTTAGTTTTGTTCATTTTGAATTATTGTGAATTGCGTTGGCCTTTGATTCTAGAATTAGGTTAACCCTCCTCGTGAGATCGACATCTTAGGTACTATGTGAATGACCCATGTGGTTGCGGAATATCGAGGTTAAAATATTAAAGCTTTTTTATATTGGAAACCTGCGATCAAGTTTTTGGCGTCATTATCGGGGAGATAATTAGTTTAGTTCTATCATTTAAAGTGATTAGTTTAGTTTTTAATTTTTGTTTTCATTCTTTCTTTCCTATTTCTGAAATCATGCTCTTACTTGAACACAAGAGTCATGAGAGGTTTGTGTTGTGCAATTGACACTTTATACTTATACATCACTTGAGTATAACGAACCATTAGGAAAGCTCGATATGAAAAAGAAGAGGAAATTGTGAAATTGTGAAATCAACAATGGCCGAGGAATTTTAGTAAAATATGGACCACAGAGCGAACTAAGGACGTCAACAATGGACCCTTATGCACTTCATAAGATCAGGGTTCAATACAGCTAACAAAGGAGTAGCTAGGTTGCCTGTTCAAACAGTCTAGTTTGAAATAAAACAAACCCTCCTAAATATGCTTCAACAGAATGTGCAATTTTATGGATTAACAAAAAAAGATCCCAATGGACATATAGTGAACTTTCTTGAAATCTGTGATACCTTTCGGTACCATCAGATGTCGGAAGATGCATTTAGAATTTTGCTTTTCCCCTTTACCTTTAGAGACAGAGCAAAGGCTTGGTATCATTCCCTAAATCCAGCCAATGTCACGATGTGGGATCAGTTAGTTCGTGCTTTCATAGATAAGTATTTCCCTTTGACTAAGACCACCAAGATCATTAAGGAAATTACCAACTTCTAGCAAGGTGATGGGAAATCAATAATGGAAGTGCCCACACCACAACTTACCTAAAGAATTCTTATTGCAAACATTTTATAATGGAGTAACCCCACCAATGAGAGGCATGATTGGCACAGCTTTAAAAGGATCACTAATGAGGAAGACAGTTGATAAAGCGAAAGAGCTAATAGAGGAGATGGCGAGTAATAGTTGCATGTAGATAAACAAGTGGAGTAGACAGACTACTTCATTCCAAGAGTAAAAAGGAATCGTGGTTGTCGATCAAATGACAAAAATTCAAGTGAAAATCGAGAACTTGACTCAACAACTCAATAATATGAAGGCTTCGTCCTTAGCCCTGGTGAAAGCCGTGTAACTAAAGTGTGAACTCTGTGGACAAATGGACCATGATACCATAGACTGTTACTTGATGAAGGAAAGCAATCCAGAGCAAGTAAATTATATGGGAGCACAATATGGACAAGCAGGGGGCAACAATCCCTACTCCAACACCTATAACCCTGGGTGGAAGAATCACCCTAACTTCTCTTGGATGAACAATACTGGATGACATTTCAAACATCAAGGACAATTGGGCTTCCAATAAGATAAATCAAGCTCAATGGAATCCAAGTTGGATAGAATTTTAGATAAGCTTGGAATTCTAGACGATGCACAAAAAAAGCTGGAAGGCAAATTTGAGCAAATCACTAAAAACCATGCTTCTTCAATCTATAATCTAGAGGCCCAAGTAAATCAATTGTCAAGTGCCTTCTCTATGAAAAATTTGGGAAATCTTCTTAGCGCTTCAGGAACAAAACCAAGGGAGCGACTAAAGGCTATTACATTTTGAAGCGGGAAGGAACTTGACCCACCTACAAGGACAATAGAGGAGCTCATCCATCTTGTTAAGAAAAATCAAGAAAAGGAGAAAAAAGTGGACATGAGTTAATATCCTCCTTATATCGCTCCTCCACCATATCAACCCAAAATCCCTTTCCCTCAATGATTACAAAAGAAGTTAGATGCACAATTTGCATAGTTTGTTAAGAAATTAAAGACACTACAGATAAATCTCTCTTTTGTAGAGGCGTTGGAACACATGCCTAAATATGCAAAATTTTTAAAAGACATATTATCAAAGAAGCATACTTGCGAAGATAATCAGACGGTAGCTCTAACTAGCACCTACAGTTCCATAGTGACCAGTCAAATGCCATCTAAATTGAAAGATCTAGGGAGTTTCACAATACTCTGGATGATTGGTGAGCTTGAATTTACAAAGTGTTTATATGATTTAGGAGCAAGCATCAATCTCATGCCTTTATCGATATTCAAGAAGTTGGGACTGGGTGAGGTTAAGCTAATATCAGTGTTAATTCAGTTGGCTGATCAATCCATTAAAAGATCATTTGGAACAGTAAAAGATGTTCTGATATAAGTGGACAAGTTCATTATTCCTGTAGATTTTATGGTTCGGGATTTTGCGGATAAGAACTGCCTACTGATTTTAGGTCGACCATTTATTAATACAGGAAAATCCATAACTGATGTTCATGAAGGGAAATTAACATTTTGAATAGGTGAGGATCAGATCGAATTCAATATTAATAAGGCCATAAATAATCCAATAACAAGCAGCCCATACACGAAGGTTGAAATTATGGATCAAAATGAACAAGAATAAATTGAGAGTTGCATAACAGAAGTACAATCAATGGAAGCGAAGACAAACACTGGATATCAGAAATTTGAATCTAAAGGAGACGATGAGATGGAGGAGTTGGATATTCAATTGCATCAAAGATAAATTTGTTCGAACCGAAGCACCCATACCACCATCTACAAAAAAATCGCCAACATTAGAGCTTAAACCTTACCTATTCATCTCAGATGTACCTTTATAAGTGAAGGCCAAACATTACCGATAATAATCTCCAATCAATTGAATAAGAAACAAGAAAGTAGGGTAGTAGAAACTATTAGAAAGTGAATGAAAACCATCGAATGGCAAATTGCTGACATTCGAGGCATAAGTCCAAATGTTTACATGCACTGAATAAACCTAAAGGAAGGATGCAGAACGGTGAGGGAGCGTAAATAGAGGTTGAATCCTATCATAAAGGAGGTGGTCAAGGATGAAATCATAAAACTCTTAGATGTAGGGATAATTTATCCCATCTCCAGTAGTGAATAGGTCAGCCTAGTACAATGTGTACCTAAGAAGGGTGGAATGACGATAATAGAAAGTGATAGTGGAGAAGTAATTTCAACAAGAACAGTCACAGGATGGAGGGCATGCATAGATTATCGCAAACTCAACTCAGTGACTAAGAAAGATCATTTTCCTCTCTTGTTCATAGACCAAATGATAGAAAGGGTAGTTGGTCATTCATTTTATTGTTTCTTAGATGGATATTTAGGATATAATTAGATTTTCATCTACCCTGATGATCATAAAAGACTAAATTCACTTGCCCTTATGGTACCTTCGCATATAGACGGATGCCTTTCAGACTTTGCAATGCCCCGACTACATTTCAAAGATGTATGATATCTATCTTCACTGACATGATAAAAGATATAATGGAGGTGTTCATGGATGGTTTTTCAGTTTTTGGAGATTCTTTCAAAATGTGTTTAACTAATTTGGACAGAGTTCTTCAAAGATATGAAGAGTCACACTTGTTACTGAATTAGGAGAAATGCCATTTTATGGTGCAAAAGGGGATAATACTAAGGCATAAAATCTCACATTAAAGATTCGAAGTCGACAGAGCAAAAATAGAAGTGATAGAGAAACTTCCACTGCCAAGCTACGTAAAAGGTTTGTGAGGATTTTTAGGTCATACAGGATTTTACCGACGATTCATCAAAGATTTTTTGCAAATTGCAAGACCTTTGACAAACCTTTTAGTCAAGAATGTACCTTTCTTATTTGATGACAAGTGTATGTCTGCATTCAACACTAAAGGAGGCATTATTATCAGCACTAATTTTATCACCACTGGACTGGACACTTCTGTTCGAAGTTATGTATGATGTAAGTGACCAAGCTATAAGTTACGTATTGGGCTGAAGGAAAGATAAGAAGTTTCATGTGATTTACTATACCAGTAAGACTCTTGTAGGACCTCTAAATTATACCACTACAAAAAAGGAACTACTCACAGTAGTGTATGCGTTTGATAAGTTTCAACAATACCTTTTGGGTTCAAAGGTAATCGTATTCACCGATCACGCAGCATTAAAATACCTTTTCAACAAAAAAGATGCAAAACCTAGGCTCATTTTATGGGTGTTACTTCTACAAGAATTAGGTAAGAGATAAAAAGGAAGCAGAAAATATGGTTGCAGACCACTTATCCAGACTTAAAGGAGGAGAATGCAAGTCAAGTGATGATATTAATAAAAATTTCCTCGATGAAATTGATGCTACTTAAGAGTCTGACTACACCACGGTTTGTTGATATCGCAAATTATGTTGCCAGTGGTAAACTTCTGTCAGATCTATCTTACCAACAAAGGAAGTTCTTGTATGATTGTAACCGATATATATAGGATGAGCCAATTTTATATAGAGCATGCACATATGGAGTGCCACATATGATAATAAGTGATGGAGGCACACATTTCTACAACAGATCTTTTGATGCCCTCTTAAAAATATATGGAGTACACCACCGAGTTGCTATATCCTACCATCCGCAAACTAATGGCCAAGTGGAATTTGTCAATCGGGAGTTGAAACGAATTTTGGAAAAGACGGTGAACAATTCCAGGAAGGATTGGGCAATAAAGCTAGACGATGCCTTATGGGCCTATAGGACAAGTTTCAAAACACCTATTGGAGCAACTTCTTATAGGCTCATGTACGGGAAAGCTTGTCATTTGCTGGTTGAATTAGAACATCGAGCATACTGAGCTATTAAATCATTAAATTTTGATTGGAAATAAGCTGGCAAAAAGAGATTTCTACAACTAGACGAACTTGAGGAGTTTCATTTTAATGCATACAAAAATGCCAAACTCTATAAGGAAAAGGTAAAGAAATGGCACGATGCTTATCTTAAACAAAAGGAATTTAAAGTAGGAGATGTTGTTCTGCTATATAATTCAAGGTTCAAGTTATTTCCAGGACAATTAAAATTTAGATGGAGTGTACCATTCAAGATTATTCAAGTTTTCAATCATGGAACCCTCAAATTAGAAAACGCTAACAAGGAGACTTTTAAGGTTAACGGGCATCGTTGCAAGCTATATCTCGAAGGAGCAATTCCCAAGGACAAGGAAGTGATTTCCTTATCTTCAAATAATTAAGATGCCTCCATGGATGTAAGGTCAAGCTAAGGATCATAAATTAATACGTTTAGAAGTTTGATTGAAATTGTTAGGTGTAGTTAGATTTGTTTTGAGCTTTCAATAAAACATTAGTAACTTGTGTTGACTCTTAAGGCGTTCAATTGCCACCTCTAACACCATCCCCACCTCTATCTCCATGACACTTTGTCTAACCCCCTTCTTTTTCAAATTAGTCTTCATCCTTATTCTTATTTTCTATTTTACTTTAATTTATGTTTCTTCTTTTCTTATATGTTGTTAGTTCCCTTCTCACATTGAGGACAATGTGTTGTTCAAGTGTGGGGAGGGTTATGAGTTTTGCTTTGAATGTGATTTTGCATATTGTATGATAATTGTTAGGTTTCATTTGTGAATTGTTTGAATGTGTCAATGGCTTAGATGGATTGGAATTGATTTAATTTTGAACATAGTCTATTAGGTTGTGAAGAATCATTAGCTCGCAAAACAATTAGTGAATTGGAGTCTTTAGATAAATATACAGCTTAATTAGGATTTAGTGTGAGTTTCTCACCTTTTAAATTATCACATTCATTCATAATTTAAGGCCTTACAACTTAAGTAGTTTTACTAGTATTTTTTATGGAAACGAGTAGCTAAAGCAACTAGGTAGGAAAATAAAAAAATAAAAAATGTTTGTTAAATAAATAACTATTACGTTGACCTTTGGGTTATGAATAGAGTTAGTAGCCAGTTGAGAACGTGATATAACTAAGTAACTGGATCGTCACACATCACAAATATATGTCTTCAGGTAAAAAGCTATAATGACGTTCCAACCAAGCAGCTTAATAAAAATATGACTTAGCTGAGTAACCGGATCGACATTCATCACCAATGTTTTCCTCCGAGTAAAAGATTGGGTCCTTGTTTAAATAAAAAAGAAAAAATTGTCTTTATAAAAACCTACCAAACTTGTAACAACTTGACTTTTCATGAAAACATACTTAAAGTAGTTACAGAGTCTGAATGACCAAAGAATTATTAACATGTATGTGCAGTTAAAAAAGGTAAATAAATTAACACTTGGATCTCGATTAATTTGTATATTTAGTTCAAAGCTCCTAGACGCAGATTTTGCATGTTAATAATTTGATATAACGTGAATGATTGTGTTTAAAGTTAAATTTATTTCATGAAGTTGAAGCCATTGTCTCATTACTACATTGTGTGTTGTGCATTTGTTGTTTTGTTTGCTTAAGGACAAGTAAACGTTTAAGGGTGGGGATGTTAATAAGTGTGAATTGCATCATATTTTAAGACTTAGTTTGTTATGTATTAAGTGTTAATTTGAGTGTTTAGTATGTGTTTAGGCTAGAATTGTGTTAGTTTGTGTGTTTAAGTGTTTTTGTGGGTTAGTATAAGTCTTTGAGCTTAAATATTATACTTTTAAGGTATCTTGATGTGTTTGTTAGGAGGGGTCAACATTCAAGAAAGAAGAAGTTTTGGAGACATTCGAGCTAAAACAACGGCCCATGATTGTGATAGAAGCACTAAAGCCAGCCCACAATCGTAGCCCATATGTCACAATCGTGATAGAAGACTATGACATAGCCTATAATCGTGGCCTGATTGCCACAATCGTGACAAAAGTGTTGGACGCAAGCCACGATCGTGGCCTGGGTTGGGCAGACGTGTGAACAATTGAAAACGTCAAGTTTTGAGAAATTTTTCAGACCTTTTCAACCCCAGAAAAACCCTAGGGCTGCTCAAAACACAAAAGATATTTAAAGAACAAGACAAAGGAGATTAGAAAGCTTTTGCATCAGCCATAATTCAAAAACCCTAGAGAGTGCATCAAGAGATTGAGAAAGAAAAGAAGGAAGAGAGATGTGGAGAAGAAGCCTACGTGAAGTACTTCCTGGAATAGGAGGTTTCCCATCGTTGCTGCCTCTGTCTTCCATTCCGATTCTATTTCCAGTTTAGTTACAATTTTATGATTGTATAGAATTTAGGATAGCTGTTGATGACAGAATTGTATGAATGTTGAGGAATGTCTAAACTCAACTTTGGGTTATTTTATGTTTGATATTAATGAAATTTGATTGTTGTGTTTTTATTGGATTTCTTGTGATTTAATCTCTTTAGTTGCATAATTCGATGATAAACTGAGAGGGTGAACCCACAGTGAAAAATCATTAAATTAAGCTAATGAGAGTTAGGTAATTTAATAGGATAAGAATTCAATCAAATTGGTAAATTTGTGTGAAGAGAGATCTTGCATAGGTTATTTTGGATAACTTTAGATCTAATTTAGGTATAGATTGCTAATCGAGAAATTGCAATTCCCATAATTTGATTAGGGTTTATAAATTATGATTAATGGTTATAACTCGAGAGAGAGTAATCAACCCTAGGACCGTCTGGAACCGTAGTCCAGTAATACATAATTAGTCAGGTTTTCATTCAGGTCAAATAAAATTCCTCTTTCTCTCAATTGGTAGTTCTTAGGTTGATTCTTAATTGGGTGTTGCATTTGCTATTCTATTTATATTTCTGAATTTGATTTTTGGAATTGATTGCGTGATTGAAATATATTCTTGTCTTAGTTTTGTTCATTTTGAATTATTGCGAGCTATTTTGGCCTTAGATTCTAGAATTAGATTAACCCTCCTTTGGGGGGTCGACACCTTAGGTACTACACGAACGACCCATGCACTTGCAGAATATTGAGGTTAAAATATTAAAGCTTTTTCATATCAAAAACTTGCGATCACATTCACAGCCGCTATTGCGCTTGGGAAGTCCTTCACGTTCTACCTTCGAAGCTCCATTTGTGCCTAAGCCGCTTATGAAGTTGAACAACTTATCCTCCTCTGACATGTTCCGCATGTCCAATAGCAAAGATGTGAATTTTCTCACATACTCTCGCACCGAGTCATCTTGTTTCAATCTCTTCAAAGCTTCCCTCACAAGCCATAAAGTGTTGTTGGGGAGGAACTGATTCATTAGCTCCTTCTTCATCTTCTCCCAAGTGTCGATGGGAGGTTTACCCACACTGATGTCGTTGAAGGTTCTTGTTCTCCACCGCAACTTTGTATCCTCCACTAAGTACATCGTCGTGATCGACACCTTCTCCGAGTCAGTCACATTTGTCATTGCAAAGTATTGCTCCTTGTCTCATAAGAAATTGTCAAGCTCCTTTACACTCCGCTTGCCTTCGAAAACTTGCGGCTCTAGCACCTTCACCAAAGTGCTTTATGCTCGTCCAACGTCCTGTGTTGTAATGACACGCTTTAGGATCACCACCTCGAACTTAAACTCCTCTTGTGCCTTCATGAACTCATCTATTTGATGCTACAACTATTGGATTTGCACCTCCAATATCTCGAATCGAGTATTGTAAGAAATGACTTCCTCTTCCCCTTGAGGGGTCAGCCCAATGAGTAGCCGCACTCGGTTGACATGTTCCGTCAAATTGTTGCCTCCCGTCATATCAAAATTTGTCTTTGATACTAGTTGTTACAAAGGTTTTTCCTTCAAGCACGAACTTGTTCCACAAGATGAGCAAACTTTTTTGCATGACAATCCACTTAACTATGTCAAAGCAAGATTCATCCTTGTCCTGTGATCGTTGACCAACCAATTTGCTCTTGAACGCCTTAAGACCCTCGTAGTGTTTCTCACTCCCTTGTAAGAAATTACGAAAGTACTAAATAATAATAGCAACAAAAGAACACGAGAAAGAAATACAGCTAAAAGCTGCCTTCATCACTTCCTTCAAAGTATACAAAGGAATACATCTCTAAGTGTCTCCCACACTCACTTCTCATGAGAAGAGCAAAGTCCAAATGAGCTATTTATAGACATCTCTAGATGACTAAGTTAAAATCCTAATAGAACTCTAGTAGTTAAGATCACAATCTTAACCAATAGATGACATCCCCATCCAATTAATACTCTATCTAATAAGTTTAAGTTACATCACAATAATAAGATAACGGATTACAATATCTAGGAATGATTATCTATATCCACGAAGATCTCCTCTATCTTCAGATGATCCTTCTACATGATCTTTGTCTCTTAAAGGTAATATCCATCCACCATGATCTTATCCGCCACATCATTCAAGATCTCATTATCTCTATCCATTGAGGATGAGTCATCCAAGTCAATAGCACACTGTCTGTCCAATGCTTACCTAGGCCAACTCCACTAGCCGTGGTCCGTCCACTTGAGCACACACTAGGTCCTTATTCCATCAAAAACTTAGCCTTAGCCAAGTCAGCTTGTACAAGGTTTGAAACTCTTCCTAAAACTCGCTCCATGCTTGATCTACTTGCTAAGTCAATATGGAACTCTCGCATATTATCGTCATGAGTGTGATCCAGCTAACCTTCCACTTGATGTCCATCTCAAGCATTCTTTTGGTCTGGCATTCGAATCTTACATCTCGTCGAAGATTTCCGCTAACACGCACCAATGCATGCCAACACTTAACATTGCTCCTTTTCGCCCTTGCCTCCTCGCAAGTTTTTGCCTTATTTCGTTGTTCCACGTGTCGAACATTGATCAAAGTTTGCCAATGCCCGCACGATTCCATTATTTCAGACTTAGGAGTCTAACAGTAACTAAGTTTAGAGGTGGTGGTAAGAGAAAATTCAAAGTGGATGACTAGGATTAGCTATTACATGGCTAGGTCTTCATAAGTTAAAACTCCTAAAGACAATCTAATTTAGAGACAATGTTGAAATTTTATTAAGTTAAATTTATATTTATAATTAATATTATGAAATTAAGAAAAAATCTGAATTTAAAATAAGATAAACTATATTTATTAATATTATCGATATGAGGAACCATATAGATATTAAATAATTATTTGTGTAAATATTAGTATAATCCATTTTTATGAATACCGGTACGTTCCGGTCGGTGCCGGCAGGGATGTACCGTATCGGACCAAAATTGGTACCGAAATTTAAATTATGGTACCGGATGTAAATACCGGTTGGTACCGGCCAATACCGGCCGGTACCGGCGGTATTCAAAATACCGGTCAAATACCGGCCGGTACCGGAAATTTTAAAAAATTGGGGGAC
>JAOQML010119732.1:0-20859 GCA_027568935.1 Erythroxylum urbanii
ACATCATCTTTCAATCATTCTTTAATACCTAATACACTTTTCTTACTTTAATCGCTTCATTCATCATCCACTAGGCTCATTTAAGATCCCATTCAAGCCTGATTACATCATAGGAAAGCATTGATAAGTCAATAATTTATCTATGTACATGATTTGGAATAGTAGGCATAACTTTCACTGTGGGTGTTGGATTAAGGTCATTCGAATACGGTTTCGAAGATGACTTCGAGTTCTATAACTTCAGTGAAGATCCCAAAAGAGATTTTACCATTTAAAGGGTCAAAATTGCATATTTATATAGGTGTCCCGAGAATGTTTGCCCAGTAGACATGTATGTCCCTCCAAACGGACATGAACAGAGTTGAAACACTGAAATTCTAGAGAAGTTCCACCCAGCGGGCATAAAGTCTGCCTAATGGACCTTTATAAGCCAATGTCCAGCTCCTACAATCACATCTAACACATCTTATGCATATCCTATCATTACTACTACAATTTCTCTTCATTCTCTCCTCCATTCAAGTTCAAAACATCCACAAAACACATCATACAAGATTGTTGATCGTAACCCTATAAAGAGAACATCCATCATATCTATACATTCTTCAATATTTTAACACACATGCAACTCCATTGACACTTTCCCTTTATCTATAAACTATCATCCTAATTCTTTCCATAATATCTATATCATTCATAATGCATCAGCACTTTATTTCCATAGTTCATTTTCCTCTTCATTCTTAGCACCATTTCATTTTAACATCAAACACCCAAACAAATTCATAACCTATGGTTAATCATAACACAATAAAACAAAACATTCATCCTCAATTTTCTACACATGTTCAACTTAGATATCATCTTCATTTTACTTCTATTTAATTAACCTAACTTACCTCTTTTCAAGACATCATAACACTCCTTCTTATAAACTCTAAACTCATGTTAATTCATCTCTAAAGCAATCAAAGCAATCCACGTTAGAAAAGGAAAACAGAGCATAAAAACATCCATTCACTAATCAATTTTCTGCACTTCTTTATACACCATTTTTATAATCATTTTAACCCAAAAGCATCACTACATCAATTTATGAATCATTACTTATTATTTATGTAAAAACAAGACACTTATATGATCATCTCATCACTCACAATTCACATATGTAATTTCGTGATCAAGTCATCAAATCTCAAATTACTCATCATAATGGTTACATTTAACATTACCCATGATGACCAAAGTATAACTTACTTGATTTAGTTTTAAAATCTTCAAAATTTCACCTAGCCCTAGCTTTCTCCTCTCACATTTGCATCATCATCCAAGGGTGGTAGGGTTGGGTTTTTAATGAGAAATGAAGAATAGAGCAAGATGGAAGCAACAATTGATAGATGGAAGTAAGATGTAATGTTGATGAAGGCTTGGAGATTCAAAAATCGTGAAGAGACTTATAAGATAAATGAGAGTAAATAATAAAGTGAAACACCAATTAACAATAAAGGTAGCCTTTCATTTAGTGAAAAGGACATGAATGAAGACATGGTGTGAAATATCCAATTCCTATGGATTTCATATGGTCCTTTTATTTAACTAGTCCATTTAACTCCAATTTTCACTCCAATTATCTCCCAAATTTCAATGATACTTGTCATTAAAGCCAATTATCATTCATAAAAATTTACACTACCATTTGACAATTATTTTTACTACCATTTATCAATTGTCTTGCCACTTGGCATTTTTCCTAGTCCCAAAATACCTAAAATTTTCGAAATTTCCTAAATTTCACCAAAATTTCTAAATCAATACTCATATTCACCAATTTGATTTTCAATACATATAAACCACAATTCACATCAAAAATCACATTTATAAATCAATTATACCCAAAAAATGTCAATGAATGTATGTACAATCATTTTACTGTATGCAATTATCAATTTAACGTATATGTGTACTAAATGATGCATGAGCATGAAATGCAATTTCTAACATCTCAATAATCTCTTATATAAAATATTCTAGGGTCCTAACCCTTAATATGGGATAACGGGATGTTACATTTTCAGTCTCAAATTTTAATATCATTCATCCTAAATTAGGTCTAGGTTTCTTTTGGAGAGTTTTAATACTATGTCTTAGATTTTAGCTCCACTTAGAATCACCGAATTTGAAGGCCTTTAAGCTAGTTTATGGACAAAACATTAGACTGATTCAAGTTAACCTAAGACATAATCCCACTAAACATTCCTCTCTTGTCATATTTAACTAATTCTATACAAAGAAACATCAAAGTAATGCCAAGACAATATTGATCTTAAACACATCCATCTCACTCAAGAAAACCCATAAAAATTAGAAATTTAAGATAGGAAAGTTACCACTTTTTTCTCCAATCTTTTGAGTATTTGATGTATACTTCAAGATTTCTCCAAATCACCATCAAATTCCATAAAAAATAACAACTCTCTTCTTCCTCTTCTCCTTGGCTGAATTCTCCCTCTTTCTCTCTTCTTTTCTTACTTTCTTTCTGATACTCACAAATCCTCCTTTTAAATGAACCAATTTTGTCTTCTTTTCCCTTTTTATACTACTTTAATACTTTACACATGTCAATTTCTTATTAAACATCTTAAATAACTCATCATCATCTAATTTAATATGTCTTAAACCATATGGAGTCTTGTAATTGGTCAATAAATGTGAGTCATTTAAAATTTATCAACTCCTAATTGTGGTTTTTTCGATGTATGTAAGTTATGATTAATAACCTCAATAATCTACAAACATATAGGTTTTTCGTGTAACACCTAAGGTGTCGATCCCACAAGGACGAATAATATAATCCTAAAATCTAAGAGCAAAACAATTCGCAGTAATTCAAAATGTAACAAAACTAAGATAAGAATTTAATTTAATCATGCAACTTAATTCCAAAGAATCAATTATGAAAATATTAACAAAGTAGTAGTTGCAACCCACGCTCAAGAATCAACCTAAAGGAACTATCAATTGAGAGAAAAGGGGAATTTTTACCTATCTTTAATGCTAACCTAGTTGATTATGAATTAACAAATTATTGTTCCTAGATGATCCTAGGGTTGATTACTCTCTCTCGAGTTATAAACATTAACCTTAAATTATAAACCCTAATCAGATTATGGAAAATTGCAATTTCTCGATTAACAATCTATCCAAAACTCTAATTAGATCTGAAGTTGCCTAATAAACTATCGAGAATCTATGCGAGATCTCTTTCGCATAATTACCGATGTGATTAATTTCTCATTCGTATTAAATAACCTAAATCTCGTTAGCCCAATTTAATTATTTTTCATTTGATTCTCCTTCTTATTTATTACCAAATTATGTAATCATATAAATCAATCAAGTTTATTACCAAATTATGCAATCACAAAAATTAATCAAAATAAAAACAATAAACATAAAACAATTAAATTTTATTAAATCAAAGATAAAAAACCTGAAGGTGAGTATAGAATATCTCAACATTCACAAATCCTATCATCAAACTGCTATTCTCAATTCTATATAATAATAAAATTGGAAAATAATAGGAAATACGATCTTGGATGGAGACAGGAGGCAGCGACATCGGGAAACTCCAAATCTGGGAAGTACGTCGATGTCAGCTTCTTTTCCACTTCTCTCTTCCTTCTTCTCCTTCTCAATCTTTCAATAATCCTCTATAGGTTTTTCTCTCAAAATTGGCTAATGCTAAAGCTTCTCCCTTCTTCTATCTTATTCTTTATATATCTTTTGTGCTCTAGGCAGCCCTAGTGTTTTTTCGGGGGGTTCGAAAGGTCCAAAAACTTCCTCGAAACTTGACATTTTTTAGTGTCTGTGAGTCTACCGGACGTAAGCCATGACCACGTCCAAGCCTTCTATCATGATTATAGCAAGCAAGACATGATCATAGGCTGTATCCTAGGCTTCTGTCACTCATGGCATATTGGTCACGATTGTGGGCCATTGTTTCGGCCCGAGTTTCTCTGAAACTTCTCTATTTTTCAATGTTGACCCTAAAACATTAACAAACACATCAAAGTACCTCAAAAATATGATAATTAAGCTCAAAGACTTGTACTAACCCATAAAAACACTTAAACACAATTAATTAACAAACTAACACATTTATAACCTAAACACATACTAAATGACTAAGTTAACAATTAAACGCATATCAAACTAAGCCCTAAAATATGATGCAATTCATACTTATCAACATCCCCACACTTAAACATTTGCTTGTCCTCAAGCAAACAAAACAACAAACACACAAAAGTTCACACAGCATATAATGCAGCAATGAGACAATGGCTTCAACTTTATGAAAAAATTTTAATTTTAAACACAATCATTCAAGTCATTTCAAATCAATAACATGCAAAATTTGCATCTTGGGGCTCTGAACTAAATATACATATTAATCCAGACTCAAGTGTTAAATTGTTTTCCCTATTCAATTGCATACATACTTAATAATTCTTTGGTCATTCAGATTCTATAACTACTCCTAAGTACATTTTTATGAAAAGTCAAGCTATTATAAGTTAAGTAGGTTTTTCTTTGAAAACATATTTTTTTATTTACTTGTTATGAACATAAACTTATTCTTTTTACGTAGAGGCAAATATTGGCATTAAATGTCGATCCAGTTACTCCACTAAGTCATGTTTTCTATTAAGCTGCTTGGTTGGAATGTTATTATAGCCTTTTTATACGAAAGCACACATTTGTGATGCATGTCGATCCAATTACTCAACTACATCACATTCTCAACTGGCTACTAGCTTTATTCATAACCCAAAGGCCAGCGGAATAGTTATTTATTTTAAAATTAAAAAATATGATTTTTTATTGATTTTTTATTGCCTATTTTATTGCTTTAGTTACTTGTTTCCATGACAAATACTAGCAAAGTTACTTAAGTCGAAAGGACTCAAATTATGAATGAATGTGACAATTTAAAGGGTGACAAACTAACTAACAATAAATCCTAATTAAGCTACATATTTAGCTAAAGACTCTAATTCACTAATTTTGCGAGCTAATGGTGCTTCACAACCTAATAGACTATGTTCAAAATTAAATCAATTTCAATCCATCTAAGCCATTGACACATTCACACAATTCACAAAATGCAACCTAACAACTATCATACCATATGCAAAATCACATTCAAAGCAAACACATAACCCTCCCCACACTTAAACAACATATTGTCTTCAATGTGAGAAGGGAACAAACAAACATATAAGGAAAAAAGAAACATAAATTAAATTAAAACAAAAGCAAAATAAAAATAAAGATTAAATTTAAAAAGAAAGGGGGTTAGAACAAAGCCTCATAGTGATGGAGGCAGGGATGAATTAGCCGGATCCCAGAGATTATTGTCTTATTTAGAAATTGCTTGAAAGAGTGAGGGAATTAGTTATCCCAGCTCAACACAAATTATTAAAGCTTTATTGAAAGCTCGAAACAACTCTAGCTAAACCTAACGATTTCAATCAAACTACTAAACATGCTAATTTATGGTCCTTATCTTGACCTTACATCTATGGAGGCATCCTAATTGTTCGAAGAGAAGGAAATCACTTCCTTGTCCTTAAGAATAGCTGCTCTGAGATATAGCTTGCATCGATGCTCGTTGACCTTAAAAGTCTCCTTATTAGCATTTTCTATTTTGAGGGCTCTATGATTGAAAAGTTGAATGATCATAAATGATCCACTCTATTTAGATTTCAACTTCCCTAAGAATAGCCTCAACCTTGATTTATATAGCAGAACTGTATCTCTTACTTTAAATTCCTTTTGTTTAAGACAAGCATCGTGCCATTTCTTTACCTTTTCCTTGTAGAGTTTGACATTTTTCGTACGTATTATAACAAAACTCTTTAAGTTCATCTAGTTGTAGAAGTCACTTTTTGCTTGCTTGTTTCCAATCAAAATTTAATGCTTTTATTGCCCCGTATGCTCAATGTTCTAATTCAACCAGCAAATGACAAGCTTTCCTATACACGAGCCTATAAAGAGTTGTTCTGATAGGTGTTTTGAAAGCTGTTTTATAGGCCTATAAGGCATCGTTTAGCTTTATTGCCCAATCTTTTCTGGAGTTGTTCACCGTCTTTTTCAAAATTCATTTCAGCTCCCAATTGATAACTTCCACTTGGCTGCTACTTTGTGGATAGTAGGGTGTAGCAACTCGATGGCGCACTCCATATCTTTTTAGGATGGCATCAAAAGATTTGTTCAAGAAATGTGTGCCTCCATCACTTGTTATCATACGTGGCACTCTAAATCGTTTGAATAATTATTTAAAGAACTTTTGCCCTACCTTCCTATCATTGGTTGGAGATGCTAGTACTTCAGCCCAATGTGAAACATAATCCACTCCCACTATAATGTACATATTTCCCATTGAAGATGGGAAAGGATCCATAAAATCGACGCATATATATCAAAGACTTCCACTTCTAAAATGTTGGATAAAGGTATCTCATCTCTTTTGGAGATGTTACCTATTCTCTAGCATCGCTCATATTGTGCTACAAAGGTCTGAGCATCCTTAGACAATTGTGGCTAATAAAATCCACTCTTAAGTATCCGAGCCATCATTTTGTTAACTTTATAATGCCTAGAATATTAACGCTTCTTCCTCTAGAACACATTGTCGCATTAACCCATCAACACATGCTTTATATAAAATTTGCACATCCCATATATATTTGTTACAATCATGCAGGAATTTCTTCCTTTGTTGGTAAGATAGATCAGACGGAAGTTTACCACTGGCAACATAATTTGCAATATCAGTAAAACATGGTGTAGTCAAACTCTCGAGTAATATCAGGGTTTCGTTGGGAAAATTTCGTTAATATCATCACTTGGCTTGCATTCCCCTCCTTCCAGCTGGTTAAGTGGTTTGTAACCACATTTTTTTCTCCTTTTTATCTCTCACCTCTATATTAAATTTTAGTAAAAGTAATACCCATTAAAAAAGCCTTAGTTTTGTATCTTTTTTTGTTGAAAAGTTATTTTAGTGTCGCGTGATCTGTGAATATGATTATCTTTGAAACTATTGAAACTTATCACATGCGTGCACTACTGCTAGTAGTTTCTTCTCTGTAGTGGTGTAATTCAGCTGAGGTCTTGTAAGGGTCTTACTAGCATAGTAAATCGTATGTAACCTTTTATCTTTCCTTTGGCCCAATATGCAACCTATGAATTGGTCACTTGCATCACTCAAAACTTTGAATGGAAATGTCCAGTCTGGTGGTGATAGGATTGGTACTGATATTAATACCTCCTTTAATGTGTTGAATGCAGACATACACTTGTCATCAAACAAGAAGGGCACATCCTTGACTAAAAGTTTTGTTAAAGGTCTTGTGATTTGCGAAAAGTCTTTGATGAATCAACGGTAAAATCCTACATGACCTAAAAATCCTCGCACACCTTTTACATTGCTTGGTAGTGGAAGTTTCTCTACCATTTCTATTTTTTCTCTTTCAGCTTCAAATACTTGGTATGAGATTTTATACCCTAGCACCATAAAATGGCATTTCTCCCAATTCAGCACCAAGTGTGACTCTTCGTATCTTTGAAGAACTCTGTCTAAATTAATTAAACACATTTCGAAAGAATCTCAAAAACTAAAAAATCATCCATGAACACCTCCATTATATCTTCTATCACGTCAGCGAAGATAGACATCATACATCTTTGAAATGTCGTCAGAGCATTACAAAGTTCGAAAGGCATCGCCTATACGTGAAGGTACCATAAGGGCTAGTAAATGTAGTCTTTTCCTGATTATAAGGGTAGATGAAGATCTGATTATGTCCCAAATATTCATCTAGGAAGCAATAAAATGAATGACCAACTACCCTTACTATCATCTGGTTTATGAACGGAAGAGGAAAATGATCTTTTTTAATCACTGAGTTGAGTTTGCAATAATCTATGCATATTCTCTATCTTGTGACCGTTCTTGTTGAAATTGCTTCTCCAGTATCACTTTCTATTACCACCATTCCACCCTTATTAGGTACATATTATACTGGGCAGACCCATTCACTATCAGAGATGGGATAAATTATCCCTGCATCTAAGAGTTTGATTAACTCCTTCTTGACCGCCTCCTTCATGTTAGGATTCAACCTTCGCTGACACTCCCTCACCATTTTACATCCTTCCTCTAGGTTTATCTGGTGTATGTAAACATTTGGGCTTATTCCTCAAATATCAGTAATATGCCATCCAATGGCTTTCATTCGCTTTCTAACAATTTCTACCAACTTACTTTCTTGTTTTCATTCAATTGATTGGAGATTATTATCGATAAAGTTTGACCTTCACCTAGAAAGGTATATCTTAGATGTGCAAGTAAAGGTTTAAGCTCTAATATTGGTGGTTTTTATGTAGATTATAGTATGGGTGCTTCGGTTCGAATTAATTTATCTTGATGCATTTGAACATCTAACTCCTTCATCTCATCATCTCCTTTGGATTCAAGTTTCTGATATCCATTTTCTATCTTCACTTCCACTGACAGTACTTCTGTGATCCAACCCTCAACTTGTTATTACGCATTTTGATCCATAATTTCAGCCTTAATGCATGTGCTGCTTATTATTAGATTCTTTAAGGCCTTATTCATATTGAATTCGATATGATCCTCACCTATTCGATGTGTTAATTTCCCTTCGTGAACATTAACTATAGCTTTCCCTATATTCATAAATGTTCAACCTAGGATCAGTGGACAGTTCTTATCTTCTTCAAAATCAAGAACCACAAAATCTACAGGAATAATTAACTTATCCACTTGCATCAGAACGTCTTCCAATATTCCAAATGGTTTTTTAATGGATTGATCAGCCAACTGAATTAACATTAATCTTAGCTTGACCTCACCCAGTCCCAACTTCTTGAATATCGACAAAGGCGTAAGATTAATGCTTGCTCCTCAATCACACAAACACTTTGTAAATTCAAATTGACCAACCATATAGGGTATTGTTAAACTCCCTGGATCTTTCAATTTAGATAGCATCTGGCTGTTGACTATAGAACTGCAAGTGCTAGTTAGAGCTACTGTCTTATTATCTTCCCAAGTACGCTTCTTTCGTAATATGTCTTTTAAAAATTTTGCATATTTAGGAATGTGTTCCAACGCCTCTACAAAAGAGAGATTTATTTATAGCATCTTTAATTTCTGAACGAATTTTGCAAATTGTTCATTTAATTTCTTCTTTTGTAATCATTGAGGAAAAGAGATTTTAGGTTAATATGGTGGAGGTATGACATAAGGAGGGTATTCACTCATATTCACTTCTTTCTCCTTTTCTTTTTCTTTCTTAACAGGATGGATGGGCTTCTCTATTGTCTTTATAGGTGGTTCAAGTTCTTTTCCCCTTCAAAGTGTAATAGCATTTAGTTGTTCCCTTCGTTTTGTTCCCGAAGTGCTAGGAAGACTTCCCAAATTCTGCGTAGAGAAAGTGAATGGCAATTGGTGTATTTGGACATCTAGATTGTGGATTGAAGAGGTATGGTTCTTTATTACTTGTTCAAATTTGCCTTCAAGCTTCTTTTGTGCATCATCTAAAGTTTCAAACTTATCTAAAATCCTATCCAACTTGGATTCCATTGAGGTTGGTTTATCTTGTTGGAAGCCTGATTGTTCTTGAGGTCTGAATTGTCCTCCAGCATTGTTTGTCCAAGAGAAGTTAGGGTGATTCTTCCAACTAGGGTTATAGGTGTTGGAGTAGCGATTGTTTTCTCCTCCTTGTCTATACTGAGCTTCCATATAATTCACTTGCTCTAGATCACTTTCCTTTATTAAGAAATAGTCCACCGTATCTTAGTCCATTTGTCCACAGAGTTCACATTTAATTTGCACAGCCTTCACTAAAATTTCGAGTCAAGTTATCAATTTTAGCTTGCATTTATATCATTTGATCAACAGCTACAATTCCTTTTTGTTCACGAAACGTATTAATTTATCTACTCCGCTCATTCGCCCATAAGTAGCTATTATTTGTCATATCCTCTATTAGCTTTTTTGCTTCATCAACTGTCTTTCTGATCAGTGATCCTTCTAAAGTTACGTCAATCGTGTCTTTCATATGTGGGGTTACTCCATTATAAAATGTTTGCAACAAGAATTCCTTTGGTAAGTTATAGTGTGGGCATTTCTGTTGTAAATCCTTATATCTTTCCCACGCTTTGTATATCAATTCCCTGTCACTTTACTGGAAGTTAGTAATTTCCTTGATGATCTTAGTGGTCTTAGCTAGGGGAAAATATTTATCTAAGAAGGCACGAACTAACTGATCTCAAGTCGTGACATTAGCTGGGTTGAGGGAATGATACCAAGCCTTTGCTCTAACTTTAAGGTTAAATAGAAAGAGCCTAATTCTAACCGCATCTTCTAAAATCTGATGGTACCTAAAGGTATCACAGATTCCAAAGAAGTTCACCATATGTGCATTGGGATCTTCGTTCCTTAGTCCATAAATTGCATGTTTTTTTGAAGCATGTTTAGGAAGGCTAGTTTGATTTCAAACGATACTGCTTGTATGAGTGGCCTAGCTACTCCTTGGTTAGCCGCATTGAAACCTGGTCTTATGAAGTCTATAAGGGTCCGTTCTTGACATCCTTGGTTAGCTACGTGGTCTAAATCTTGCTGAAATTCCTTGGCCATTGTTGATTTTGCGATTTTTTCTTTTTCGTCACGCCAAACTTTCCTAATGGTTTATTCTAGTCGAGTGATATCTAAATATAAGGTTTTAGTTACGTGACTCGAACTTCTCCTGACTCTTATGTTCATACAAGAGTATGATTTCAGAAGTAAGAAGAAAGAATGAAAAACAAAAAATGAAAAAGTAAGTAAACGCCTTAAACTATAAAATAGGAAGAAAGCATGAAAAACAAAAAATTAAAAAGTAACTAAACGCCTTAAACTATAGAACTAAACTAATCGTCTCCCCAAAAACAGCACCAAAAACTTGATCATAGTTTTCTTATGTGTGTAATTTCTAATTAATAACCTCAATAATCCACAAGCATACAGGTCGTTCGCGCAGTACCTAAAGTGTCAATCCCACCATGAGGGATAATCTAATCCTAAAATCTAAGGCCAAAACAATTTGCAGTAATTCAAAATGTAACAAAACTAAGGCAAGAATTTAATTCAATTATACAACTCAATTCTAAGAATCAATTACGAAAATATTAACAAAGTAGCAGTTGCAACCCACACTCAAGAATCAACCAAAAGGAACTATCAACTAAGAGAAAGGGAACTTTTTACTTATCTTTAACACTAACTTAATAGATTATGAATTAACAGATTATTAGTCCTAGACGATCCTAAGTTTAATTACTCTCTCGAGTTATAACCATTAACCTTAAATTATAAACACTAATCAGATTATGAAAAATTGCAATTTCTCAATTAACAATCTATCTAAAACCTTAATTAGATCTGAAGTTGTCCAATTACACAATTACCAATTTGATTAATTTCTTATTCTTATTAAGTTACCTAACTCTCATTAGCGAATTTAATTATTTTCATTCAATTCACCCTCTCAGTCTATTACTGAATTATGCAGTCACAGAAACCAATCACAATAAATCCAATAAACATAAAACAATCATATTTTATTAAATGAAAGATAAAAAAACTGAAGGTGAGTATAGAATATCTCAACATTCACAAATCATATCATCAAACTGCTATTCCCAATTCTATACAGTAATAAAAGGGGAAAATAACAAGAAATAAAATCTTAGATGGAGACGAGAGGCTGTGATGTCAGGTAATTCCAAATCCGAGAAGTACATCGATGTCAACTTCTTCTCCACTTCTCTCTTCCTTCATCTCTTTCTCAATCTTTCAACCATCCTCTCTAGGGTTTTCTCTCAAAAGTGGTTGATGCCAAAGCTCCTCCCTTACTTTATCTTATTCTTTATATATCTTTGGTGTTCTGGGCAGCCCTAGAGTTTTTTCAGAGATTAAACCAAAAACTCCCTTGAAACTTAACGTTTTTTAGTATCTACATGTCTGCTCGATGCAGGCCATGATTGTGGGACACATCCAAGCCTTCTGTCATGATCGTGGCATTCAGGACACGATCGTGGACCGTATCTTAGGCTTCTGTCATGATCTTGGCATATGGGTCACGATCGTGAGCTAACTCCATTGCTTCTGTCATGATCATGGGCCATTGTTTTGGCCCAAGTTTCTTCGAAACTTCTTCTTTCTTCGATGGTGACCCTAAAACACTAACAAATACATCAAGGTACTTCAAAAACATGATAATTAAGCTCAAAGACTTGTACTAACCCATAAAAACACTTAAACACAATTAATTAACAAACTAATACAATTCTAACTTAAACACATACTAAACGATTAAGTTAACAATTAAATGTATATCAAACTAAGCCCTAAAATATGATGCAATTCACACTTATTAACTCCATTTATGTAAAAAGACCAATTCACCCTTTCATGGATTACTACATCTATAAACCAGACTAAATCCCAAAAATATTCCACAGCCGTCTCACCATCAAATTTACCATGGGATATTTTAATTAAGATTAATACTTAGTAATTAGGTGCCTCAAAATTTTTGAACGAGTTCAAAATGATCAATACCCATTATTTTCCAAATTTTAGTTTAATAATTTCAGATTACCCAAATTCTATTCAAACAACCTTTATTTTGACATGTTTCAGTTCATATATACTCCAATCCTAATTTTAGAGCTTTTCATCATATTTTGAAATTATTCAGTAACTTTTCGATTGCCTAACCAAATTTTTGGATTGAATCTGAAAATCACTAAATGTCACCAAAATCATCCAGATTTCATTCAAAAGTATCACCTAAATGTCCAAAACACATTTCGTGGCTTTTAAAGCTCGCTCGGATTCATTCCGTAGCTTTCCAAAGTTTTTGAAAATTTTTCTATAAATTTTCGTTGGAGTCCAGAACCATCTTTGGTTTATACGTGATGTCTGTTATAATCTTAATAATACATTTAAACTCTTAAATTACTCTAATACACCATAAATAGAGCATACTCTATAAAATGCATATACAACACATTACACAGTATAATCATCGAACTAGGGTATTACATAAGTGGCATCTATTGTCCTAAAAATAAAATTAACTCAAGTTATGTGCACTAATTAAGTCATTAAAAATGGAAGTGTAGAAAGTGTCGAAGTTGGCTAATCAATTGCAAAAAAAGTCAATAAGCATTCAAAAATTTTCAACAAAGATTCTTAAATATCAGTTATATGCACCTAATCCATACATTGTCCCCATTGTAATTATATAAAGTAAAAGAAGCTAAAGTAGAAAAGAGAAGAGGAAAGAAAGCTTCTTTGTAAGTTGATCTCCTAAATTATAGGATTGGTGGGTAAGCAGGTTGGAATCCTTGGTGTGCCCAATATGTTGTAAGATTTTGCTCCATTCAGTGCATCTGGTGTTTAAGTCGAGCCAGATGAGCATTCAAGTTGGCTTGAGGAGGTTGAATACTACTCGGCATAGGTGAGACAACCCAACTCTTTGTGGTTGGACATGGGTGGAAGTGATAGTTGGACTTGGATAAGTAAAGGATAACAACCCATGATTCATTTCAACAATGCCCATCCTGCACAAACATTCCAAATCCAAAGGTTTTATGGCACAAGCCACAAGCATGTCAGTATTTTCAGGATCCAATAATTTCAAATTAATGACCAATTGAGTGATATAGGACCCTAATATTAATAGTTTGGATTTCTTGTTTACCACATATTGAAACTGAGTCAAAAACTAAAAACCCAAATTAACAGGAATTTGTTTGTCCATACACCAAAAAAAAAAGTCATCCTTAGAAAGTGTATCAGTAGAGTAACATCGCCCCGAAAAATTATACTTTAAGAGTCGATATATGACTTTCAAAATAGAATTTTTTAAATATGAACTCTTAGATGCACTGACATTATATGGTTGACAATCGACAAACCATTGAGTCCACATTTCATAGGCGTGAAAATCAGTATCATATCACAACTGGAACTTATAAATAGTTCATTTTTAATGTCATCGGTTGATATAAAACCCATAAAACATTAAATTCAGTAATAGATAATGCAAATTCCTATCCTATATGTTTAAATTCAACAATTCCCTTAGTAAACATGTAAAATTTTTCATAGCAATTAAATTAAAAGGTGCTGTAAAATTCTTGTATCAATTCAACATAAGCAGGGTAGTCAACTTTAACATATGAATTCCAAAAAAATTACCTAACTAATTGCTCAAAGGAATTACAAATTTGTAAAGCATCAAGAGTATCAATTAGAACATACTTATATGGGCAAATGTTTTTTGGCTCAACTATTGATATCTCTGATTGTCCTTTGGGAGTGAGAGAGAAGTGAAATTCCCATTTCGTGAGTTCCATTAGCTTCTCCTTGATTTCGAGTTGTAGGACCCCTGGTCGGTTCAGAAATGGGAGGAACGGAGGGACTAGACGTCGTAGCTGTGATATTTGATAGAGGTTAAGTGTTAACCAATGTAGGGATTGGTGAAGCTAATAGATGTAAGTTATTCTTTTTACATAGCATGGTCCCAAGCTCTAGAATTTTACAGACCTAAAATCATTAAAATAAAATCACAAAGCCAACGAAAATTTGCATTGGTGGGTGGCGTTGGTTATGGTGGTAAGAAGGGTAAAATTTTTGGGGGTTTTCATTGGAATGGTATAGATCTTAGAAAAAATTATAGTGGTGGTGAATGAAAGTGTAAGGCTGGAATTGCAGTGGGTAAGTGAGATGGCAGTGGGTGGGTGAGCAATTTTTTTAATTTTTTTTGTCAGTAATTAAACTAGAATTGAAAATATTGACATGTGAAAATACTAAAGGGAATGGAATAAAATTGATAGCTAAAAAAACAAAATTTTAAATTTTAAAATTAAATATACTAAAAATAGAAATAAAATTGAACATGAAATTTTTAGGCTACCCCCAAATGTGCTTTTTTTAAGTCGTCATGTTTATCGACTTACCCGATTAGAGATACCAGCTCTCTTTCTTCCATATTCTTAACTAGAGAATTCTCATAGTATGGTTTCAGGTGGTGTCCATTAACCTTAAACACCTTGGAAGTATCTAAACTTTGAATTTCTACCGCACGATGAGAAAATACATTATTAATAATAAATGATTCGAGCTAGCAAGAATGTAATTTTCTTAGAAATAACTTAAGCTTTAAATGATAAAGAAGAACTTTTTTTCGAACTGAAAATTGCTTCCTTAAAATCATTTTTTTATGAAAAGCTTTAGTTTTGTCCTTATAAATTTTCACATTTTCATAAGCCTAATTACCAATCTCTACTAACTTTTGCAATTACAACTTCCTATTGTTACTAGTCTTTACCAAATCCATGTTTAACTGCTTCGCAGCCCAGTAGGCTCTATGTACTATTTCCATAAGAAAATGACAAGGTTTACCAAAAACTAACTTGTACGACGACATGCCTATTGGAGTATTGTAAGCAGTTCGATATGACCACAAGGCATCATCCAAACGTAAGCTCCAATCCCTTCTGTTTGGATTCATCACTTTTTCCAAAATTTATTTAATTTCTTAGTTGGAGACTTCAACTTACCCACTCGTCTGCAGATGATATGCAATCAAAATATGATGTGAAACATCATGTTTCTTCATTAATGTTCCAACAATTTTATTGCAGAAATGAGTTCCTCTATTGCTAATCATAACTCAAGGTATTCCATACCTGACAAAAATGTTAGATTTGATAAAATTGACTACAACCTTAGCATCATCTGTATGAGTAGCTTTCACTTCTATCTACTTTGACACATAATCCACTGCTAAAATAATATAAGTCTTACCAAAAGATGAAGGAAAGGGACCTATAAAGTTAATTCCCTATATTGGACCCCAAATTTTCTTAGAATTTATTCTAATAAATTAGCAAGCATGAACAGAAATTAAAATTCCTAAATTAGAAATTTTTGGAGTTTAGTTATGAATATATTTTATTTATATGTGTTCGCATGGATTAAATGGAAATTTTAGAATTAAGTTAAGGAGTAAGATGGCATTAAGTTAAATATGAAGGGTAAGCTTGGAAAGACTAAAGTTGTCTTAAATTAATAAGAGAAGAAGTAAATGAAGAGTGCACGAGAGACGTGTTGGAAAAGTTAGGAAAAAAAAGAAAATCTAGAAGAAACTAGAAGAAGAGGAGCAGAAACCGAAACAGAAGAGGAGAAGAAGAAGGAAAGAAAGAGAAAGGAGAAAGGAGAAAGAAAAGGAAGGAAAAGATTCAACTAAGTTTTTAGGTATTCTCTATCTATTCTGTTTGATTTAGTAGAAGAAGGAACTAGAGAAAATGAGTTTTTGTGTGCTGGATATGAGGGGAGAAAGAAGAGAACTAAGAAATCCATTTTCTTAAATTTTTATGGATTTTTTTAAATAGATTTTTTTAGATATTCTAACTTAGATAAATCATGAGTAGGTTATGTCTAGGCTTATTTTTGGATATTAAAGTTTAGGGATTTTATATAATATATTAGTTTGAATGAAAGTTCGTTTGTTTGAAGGGAATCAAGAAAATCAAAGCCAAGAGCAAGAGGAAAGGTGAACTTGAGTTGGAGTTATTATTAATTAGGTGGGTAATATGTTTATAGTTGTTATGATGATGGGCGGATTTATTTTATTATATGTAACCTTATTCGCTAGACTTTAAATCATTGTGAATGTGGGAAAATGTATTGTGATTTGTTAACTTGTTATACTTGAAAGATTTTACTACATTTTATATTGATGAAAAACATAAAAGTGCAAAAAGCATGAAAGAATGAATATGTAATGAAATGTGTGAGCATCAAAATTTGCTTATATGTGGGTAAGAGAGATACCATTTCGTTCGTCATGTGCACGTTAACTTAAAGCCTTCTTTTGGCTGCCCACTTGTGGCATATAAGCTCCCAAGAAACGGACTCATGTCATTCATGGTATAAACTTCGGTTTCGCCATTTTTTCCATGAGATTCTCTCATGCCTTTATATATGTTCATTTCACTTTGAGTTGTTAAGCATGTGATGCAATTAAATGCTACATTTTGATGATTGAAAAATACATGATTTGATTTATGTGATACCATGTTTATTTATAAGCTTGAACTGTGGATAATCTTATTATTAGATTCAAATGTAATATAAAAATATATCTATTCTTGGTTGTATGTATGGTTCGTCACCAATGACTATAAATGTATTAGCCACTGAGCTTCGTAGCTCACCTTATTATTTCCACTTCTCAAATGCAGAAAGCAAATCATTGAACCTTGCAAACTTCGATAATCTCCAAGAACTTTATCTTTTGTAACTAAGTTAATTCGGATACCTTTGGTAGCTTAAAAGCATATCAAACATGAGCATTTTTATTTGTTTGTATTATGCTACTATTGTGACCCTTGATATGTAATTAAAGCAATGTACACACTCTGTTTTGTTTAAGAAATGAACGAAAGAGTTGATGACGTTTCCTTTGTACATGTTCAAATTTTCAACTTTGTAAAGTTGTTAATTTCGGATGGGAATAAAATTGTGAGTTGTTTGATGGCTTTTAGATAGAATGTTCTTAAATAAATTGTTATGTTGGGAGTCTATTATGTTAGGAGTTTTGTATGTATGACTTGTGCTTGTTGGATTCGGGTCATTTGGTTTTATGAAAATGTATAATAGGTAGTAGAGAAAAAGGGGGCAGAAATTGAGTTCTGAATTCCAAAAATAAACTATATTGATGAAGGTAGAATTAGATAAAATTGTTTTCATGAAAGTTGTAACTTATTCTCTTAGCTTTCCAACGACATAAATTTTGTAATTTTTAGATATCAGAATTGAGAGATATGAGCTTTACACATATGTATGTGCATTAGGGTTGCACGATTGTGTGGTCACGATCATGCATGTGCACGATCATGTTTGACCCTTAATTTTGAAAAGGAGTGCATGATCGTGCACATGCATGATCATGCCCGAGCCCTTAATGCACGATCATGCTTTTGCATGATCACGAGCATCTCTCTCCCATTGAGAAGCTCGGCCGTGACTCCTCTTGCATAACCGTAAAAGGTCAAAATTGTGACTTTGTCCTTTTTATTATTATTAACACCCTTTATTAAGTCACCGCTGTGACTTCATTTATTATTAAAGGTTCATTTGTTTTTTTTAGTCCCAACCATGATTTCTTTTATTATTAAATGTTAATTATGACTTCTTTTATTTTTTTTAGTCACCTAACCCTGGCATACTGTCACCAGGAAATATTGTAATTGAGACCCGAGCCCAACACCCTATTCCAAGATATTTGTAAGTGGCATTTGATCTCTTTGTCACAGACTACCTGTTCTTTGGCAATGATCACAAGACTTACATGTAAGTATCATAAAATAATTTAGGCTAAAATAATCCACATTTCAGAATTTTATTAGCAGCTCTTTTGGGGCCAAAATGTCCCCCACATACAAATGAATTGCAAAAATTTAATATGGAAGGAATTTCATCATTTGCAACTCATCCTTTAATAATTGATCAGCACAAAACTTTTAAAGATGAGGTTCATCCCATATGTAATATTTGGCCTCGTCTAATTTTATCCTTTTCAGCTCTAGAAAAACCACTAGGTAAGGACTTAGTCACTAAGAAATTTACTACGTCAGTATACCATGGAATTACCTGATGGATTGTAAAGAGATTTTCATTTAGAAATTCATCTTGGAAAACATTAAATGTATTGGTTATAGTGATCCGACTGAGATGATCGGCCACCAAATTTTTAGCTCCCTTCTTATCGTATATTTCCAACTCAAATTCTTGTAAGAGTAAGATCCACCGAATTAACCTTGGTTTTGCTTATTTCTTAGTTACCAAATATTTTAAAGCTACATGGTTTGAATAAATGATCACTCGTGTACCTCATAAATTAGATCGAAATTTTTCCAACCTAAAAACTACAACCGAGAATTCGTTCTTCATCGGGGAATAATTCTTCTGATCATCGTTAACTGTCATGGAGGCATAGTTAATGACATGAGGTACTTTGTCCACTTTTTGATGCAAAACTACTCCAACTACATTATTTGATGCATCGCACATTAATTCGAAGGGAATGCCCCACTTCGGTGGCTGAATTATTGAGGTTGTAGTGACTTATTCCTTTAGTTCATCAAATACAATTTTGCATGGCTCATCAAAATCCAATTTCACATCTTTTTGAAGTAATATACACATAGGTTGAGCAATCTTTGAAAAATCTTTAATAAATCGCTGATAGAATCCTGCATGACTAAGAAAAGAGCGAACATCTTGCACAGTCATGGGGTAAGGTAAAGATCTTATAAGATCTATCTTAGCCTTATCAACCTTAATTCCCTTAGAAGAGACTATATAACCCAATATTAATCCTTGGTTAATCATAAAATGAATTCTTTCATAATTTAAAACCAAATTAGTCTCAATGCAATGTTTAAGCACTTTCCAAGGTTGATAATGCATGTTTCAAAAGATTCTCCATAAACTGTAAATTCATCCATGAAAACTTCCATACAATCTTCCACAAGATTAGAGAAAATACTTACCATATACTTAGAAATGTTGTTTTTTGCATTACACAACCTAAATGGCATTCTTCGATAGGCAAAGGAGCCAAATGGACTTATGAAAGTTATTTTCGCTTGGTCCTTTGGTGCAACCAAAATGTAATGATAACCTGAATAATCATCTAGACAATAATAGTGAGATTTACCTACAAGTCTTTCAAGCATTTGATCAATAAATGGAAGCGAAAAATGATCTTTTTTAGTAACCGAATTTAGCTTCCTATAATCTATGCAAAGTCTCCACCCGTTTTGAACACGAGTGGGTATCAACTCACCATCACTATTTTCTATTACAGTTACCCCAATTTTCTTTGGAACTACCTAGACCGGACTTACTCAATTACTATCCAAAATGGGATAGATAATTATAGCATCAAGAGGTTTCAAGATTTTCTTTTTCATTACCTCCATTATGGGTGGATTTAAACTACGATGGGGTTGCCTCAGCTCCTTGGCTTCATCTTTAATCAAAATTCAGTACATATAAATGGTGGGATTAATGCCTTTTAAATCATCTATTGTCCACCTAATGGCTTGTTTGTGTTGTCTTGGCACCTGAATCAATTGTTCTTCCTATAAAAGGAGTGAGTTTATTTAGGATAATAACAGGTAAAGTACATTGCTCACCCAAAAATATGTATTTTAGATGGTTAGGTAAATTTTTCAGCTCTAATATGAGCAGTTGAATCAACGAAGGCAATAATTTTGAATTGTTTCAGGATAACTTCATATAAGGTAATGGCTTCACCATTTTCTTGGTTTCTCCAAATTGTAAAACATAGCTTCAAGTTCATTATTGGGCATCAAGATCTCTATAAGTAACTGCCACTATAATGAATCTCCAATTTTAAGAATTGGCTCAAGTTCATCTCTTCCATTTAAGGAAGATTTTTTTTGCACCCAAGTGCCAATAGAATCCACAGAAACAATGGGTGGTTCATCATCCAAAAATTTCATGGTATTGTATATATTGAATTTAATTAATTCACCATCAAATTCCATAGTCTACGATCCATCATGAACATCAATTTTTGTTCTAGTAGTTTTCAAGAATGGTAAGAGGCGTGCAGTTAGATGCAACAAAACCTTGAGGTCTCGAGTTCGAGTACCAAAGAGGACAATACCAAG
>JAOQML010119759.1:0-20852 GCA_027568935.1 Erythroxylum urbanii
AATGAAATATTGTAATTATTTGTAAGCAATTTGTAATAATTTTATAAAAAGTGAAGTGATTGTATTTTGAGAAATTTGTCTTGAAATAATTATATTGTGTATGTGAAAACGGGCCCAAGTGGCTAATAAAAGAGCGGTGAATCTTATTTTCCTGTTGTGTGTTTTACTTTTAGTTTAAATAAACAAAGTGTTTTAAAAAAGAAAAAGTGATCACATATAAGTGAAGTGTAAAGAGTTTAAAAAAAAAAAAGAACATACCGAGTTTTAAATTGTTAAGTGATGTGACATGCCACCCTCGCGGGGCCCGGATTCGGGTATCACGATCGATATCGGGTTAGGGTTCGGCGGGAGTGGGGTGTTACATAGAACACTCAAACGATCGATCATGTTACCAAGGATGTACTTCGTGAGATCGCCCAAGAATTGTACTGCCCTAGGTTCAATCAGATTATCTGACCCAAATTTAGGAAACCTTATCCTGAATTCATAGACAGAGTAGTCTTTCCCAGGGGTGTAAAAATTTTGGATTTCACGTTGTTTTCTGAAGAAGACAAGCAGTCTTCCATCGAACATATAGCGAGGTTCACCACTCAATGCTTGGAATTTTCTAGCTATGACAACTACCAGTACCTGCTGTTGAAATTGTTCCCAAATTTGTTAAATGGAGCTGCTTTCTCTTGGTACGTGTCACTGCCAAGAGACTCCCTGTTTGGTTGGGCAGATATGATGAGAGTCTTCCACGCTAAGTTTAACAGAAGTAAGCCCGAAGTTAGTATTGCGGATTTGTCCAGACTCACTCAGCACGTCGGAGAGAGGGCAGATGACTTCATTGCCAGGTTTAAAAGGTTGAGAAACAAGTGCAGGATCAATATTTCGGAGACCGAGTTTGTGAAGATGGTGCAAAAGGGTTTAAACCTGGAGTTGAGGAAAAAATTTCAAGGCATGGATTTTAAAGATTTTTTCGAGTTGGCTATGAAGGTGATAGAATACGAAGAGCTGCTTAAAGAAGACAGTAAGCTAAACAAGCAGGCTATGGGGAATTACTTCAAGGAAGTCCATAACGCTAAAGTGGAAGTCACTATAGCTGCCGTATCTAACACTGGAAGCATAGTATGCCCACACCTAGCAAAGATCCCTTCTGGAGCGCAACAAAACAGCAACAAGAGGAGGAGCAGGTGCACTTTTGATGTAAGTAAGACATCGAAAATTTTTGATTATCTCATGAAAATTGATTTTATCTCTTTACCGGAAGATCACGTTTTGCCTACCAAGGAGGAGATGAAGGCTAAAGACTACTGCAAATACCATAACGCATGGACTCATTCTACCAACATGTGCTGGGCCTTCAGAAACATGATTTAGGATCGCATCAACAGAAAAATTCTCAAGTTCCCAGAAGAAGCAATGCTCATTAACAAGAATCCATTCCCAGTGGGGTCGGTGAACGTAGCAAGCATTGATATGAGAAGTTGGCTCAACCAAAAAAGGAGGCAATAACATACGAATCAAGTGTGGAGGCTTAAAAGGTTGAACGTGTGGAAAAGGATTAACGGCCTCACCATTGCTTCTGAAAGGCAAGGGAGAATCAGTGCACTGGAAAGGATCGGGAGCCGGGTCACTAGAAATAATAGGGAAGCTAGTGACCAGGTAGCTATCGACACTGGCGGTCACCCGAAATTTGTCAAGCCACTGATGCCCAAGAAAGCTAGAGAGTGGATTCGGGTAAAAAACAGGAGGAAGGATAAAAAGGAAATACTTATTGCTGCTCAAAAAAATGCTAAAACAAAGAAAAGAAGGTTGTAGCGTAAGAAGTTGGCCGAGAGACTATTCCAAGAAAAAGAAGAACTAGAAACGAAACTTCAAGTTCAAACCATGGCTCACTTGGTGGAAAAACAACAGATGCTTGATAAGGGGAAGAAAGTTATTTCAAAGTTGGTGATGTCCCTGTTTATTACCTAGGAGCCGCTTTAGTGTTATTACTAGCTATTTTTCACCGTGTCAATCCTGATGACGAGGTGAAAGACAGACCGAGAGATGAAGGAAAAGTTGCAGCTGTAGAAGAAGAACAAAGTCCGGTGGAGAAATTCTCAGAGAAAACACAGGACACCGAAGAGAGCAAAGCTCTGATGTTCGACAAGCAGTTGACAGTGAATCACACTAAATCACTGTACATACGGGCTTGCATCAATGGAAAGCCACTGAACAGAGTTTTGGTGGATAATGGAGTAGCTGTAAACGTGATTCCCTTGAAAGTGCTATTAGGACTTGGGAAAAAAGAAAAGGATATCATTGCTACAAACTTAGTGGTGACTGCGGTGACCGGGGAAGTAACAAGGACTTTGGGAGTAGTTCCATTATAAATAACAGTGGGGAGTAAGACGTGTGTGTCTGATTTCTTCGTAATCAACACAAATGCAAGTTACAAGTTACTTCTGGGCAGAGACTGGATTCAAGCAAACATGTGTGCGCCATCTTCCCTCCACCAATTCTTATTGTTCTGGCATGGTGACAACATGGAAATGGTTAAGGCAGACAATAATCCTTTTAGCGCTGAAGTCAATTTGGTGGATGCTTGCTATTACCACGGAGATATCACACCAATTACCTTTGAGGGATTGGACAAAGAAGGCAGGCCCATGATGATGAAGTTCACTAAAGACAAGCATTTGCTACTCCAAGCACGTGGTGCCAGTGAGAAGGACAGAAGCATCAGGCCTCTTAGGCCGATGGAAAAAGACGTTGGCCACCCAAGCAAATGACTGCTCAAGGAAGTAAAGAAGGGTGGTCAGGGGTTACAAGGGTCACCCAAGAAGCAATTTTGCAGTAGACTAAGAAACAACTAGTGGTCAACCATAAAATCGAGATGTTCAGGACCGAGTTAGTTTATGAAGGAGAAATCCCAGAAATAGTAAGAGATGAAATAAGTCTGGAGGAGCTACAAGTCATGCCACCCAAAATGGAAGATGAGAGACTTCAAGTAAAGGACCCTTTGGAAGAAATCAACTTGAATACTACCAAGGATCCTAAAATAACATACATCGGTGGGCACATTGGGAAAATTGTTGAAGTCTACATCGATGACGTGGTTATCGAATCTGAAAAACAGGGTGACCATGTAGAGCATCTCAGGCAGGGATTCAAGAGACTTAGGACACGCCAACCCAAGCTCAATCCTCTAAAGTGTGTTTTGCAATCAGAGTTGGAAATTTTCTCAGATTTCTGGTCCATCAGAGGGGCGTGGAGGTTGACGATAACAGAATGTCTAAAAGCTACTCTAGGCAAAGGCATTGGCTAAATGATTCTCTAAATAAGTCAAGGGTGACTATAGGGCTTATACCTCTAAGCCTAGTGGTGCAGGGGGCAATTGTTTACACCAAAAAATGGGTTTGGCCTATTTTTACGATTTTGAGCCAAAAACTCAAAGCCCAAAGGAAAGCCCATGGTTCGGAGTCCAAAAGTAGTCCATTGATCTTGCCCCATCAAATTCCAGTGTCCAGCAGAGAAGGATGTAGTAGAGTTGGAGTTGGATTGGGAGTCTAGAAGTCCAAGATAAAGAGGAGATAAGATGATAAACTTGATAGACACTAGCCCAAACTCTATCTCTATTGGATAGGATAAAGTTTATCTAAATCTTATCTCAATCTAGTATCTTATCTTTATCTAGTAAGATAAAATTTTATTAAGATTACAAGTTGAATTACAGTAGGACACTCGTCATCGTTGGCTATAAATAGAAGTTTTGAAGCAGAAAGAAAGCTCTCCAACCTCTGACATATCAAAATCCTGGCATCCCAGCAAATCTTTGAACCTATTAGCTTATTTCTTTTTCGGCAATCCTTTATTTTTCTTAGCCTAGTCTTTTCTTTTCAATTGTTCTCAATAATTTTCAATTTATTAGTTATTACGTTTTTCCGAATTGTTTACCAATAAAGCAAAGTTCTTTTCTATTAGATTTTTGTCCCTTTTCTAGCACTACACAGTTGTTCTGATTTTAGTTTAGATTACGAGGTGCAATCTTTTTCTTATTTCCTAGTTTGGAATCACTTTAAATTCCTGGCACACTCGCAAACCGAAACAAAGGGCTACGTGTTAACCTTTAATCAAAATAAAGGGAAAACAGAATAGTAGAACCCATAATGCATATTATTAAAGTCTTTATAGATATGCATTAAATGTACATTCTAATAATTTCTCTCATTCTTCTAGGTTATCGAATCGTACGATGTTTTCTAGTGTGAACCTACGCTCCCTGTTAGATTCCATCAAACTCATGAGACCAAACTTCTTGGATTGGCTACATAATTTGAAATTTGTTCTCAAACATGAAAACTAAGATATGTCCTAGATGAACCACTTCCTAATCCCCCTGCTATCGATGCATCTGATGAAGATCAAAGAGTTTATAAGAAGCTACTGGATGAGAGTGAGTTGGTTAGCTGTATAATGCTGACCTCTATGGCACCAGAACTGCAAAAGCAGCAAAAGGCTATGGATGCTCATATCATAGTATACCATCTAAGGGAATTGTTTGATGAGCAAGCTTAGTCTGAAAGGTTCAAGACCTCAAAGTTGCTTTTCTATTTAAAGATGGCTAAGGGATCATCTCCGGTGCAGTATGCGCTGAAGATGAATGGCTATATTGAGAGATTAGCCAGTTTAGGTTTCATTATGGATCATGAATTACGTATAGACTTAATTCTGACTGAGTTGACTGATAGTTATTTGCAGTTTGTGCTTAACTATCGGATGAACCAAATATCCACAATGATTCCTGAGCTTGAAGGATAGTAAGGTTGTGATGCTAGTGGACTCTGCTTTTGGTTCTCGAAAGAAGAACCAAAAAAAGAAGAAGAAGTCCAAGAAGTCAGTGGGAGGTGTAGCCAAGAAGAAGGAAAATGAGACAATATCCAAGGGGATATGCTTCCATTGCAACAAGGAAGGACATTGGAAGAAGAACTGCAAAGCCTATCTGAATTCGTTGAAGCAGAAGAAGGCATTAGATGCCCCACCATCTACTTCAGGTAAGATATTTGTCATGGAGGTTAATACTATTTCTGATCATAACATTTGGGTATTAGATACCGGATGTGGCTCACACATATGTGTTGATATGCAGGGTCTCAGGGATAGTAGACCGCTCATGAAGGGAGAGATGGAGCTACAAGTGGGAAATGGAGCAAGAGTTTATGCATTAGCTATAAGGACATAAATTTTGTATCTTCCTAGTGGCCTAGAGTGAATTTTGGAAAATTGCTATTATGTACCCGTTGTAACTAAAAACATTGTATCTATTTTATGTCTTAATAAAGTGAGATTTCATTTAACTTTTCAAACAATGGTTGTTTAATTCAGTTGAATGCAATGTTGTACGGTATTGCTATATTGTGTAATGGAATTTGCATATTAGATATGTCCAATCCAATTTTAAATATCAATGATAATAAAAGACAAAAACAAGATAACCTAAAATCATCTTACTTATGACATTGTCGACTTGGCCATATAAGGGAGAAACGTATGATTAAGCTACAAAAGAATGATTGCTTAGGGTCATTTGATTATGAAGCATATGACAGGTGTGAATCCTGCTTGTTAGGCAAGATGACAAAAATATCTTTTAAAGGAAAGGGTGACTGAATGAATGAGTTATTAAACCTAATACATTATGATGTATATGGTACGACGTCCATTCATGCTAGTGGTGGTTTTGTTTACTTCATTACTTTTATCGATGATTATTCACAATATGGGTTTGTGTATCTAATGAGATACAAGTCTGAAGCATTTGAAATGTTCGAATAATTTAGACATGAAGTAGAGAAGCAACTCAGTAGAAGTATTGAGACACTTTGATCAGATCGAGGTGGTGAATACTTAAATGAGGAATTTCTAACTTATCTTGGAGATAATAGGAAAGTGTCCCAGTGGACTCCACCTCACACACCACAACCTAATGGTGTAGCTAAAAAGAGAAACTGAACCTTGTTAGACATGGTAAGGTCGATGATGGGCTTAGCAGATCTAACAAAATCCTTTTGGGGTTATGCACTCGAGATTATTGTTTATGTAACAAACAGAGTCCCTTCAAAAGGTAGTTAAAGTTACTCCATATGAGATATGGACTAACAAAAGGCCCTATCTTTCTTATATCAAAGTTTGAGGTTGTCCCACTTATGTGAAACGGATTCAATCAGACAAACATGAAGCGAAATCTGATAAATGTCTGTTTATAGGATATCCTAAGGAAACAATTGGATATCAGTTATATAATGCTTTAGAGCAAAAGGTGTTTGTCTCAAAGCATGTTGTCTTTTTAGAGAAAGAGTTTCTTATAAAAGAAGACAGTAGGAGCAAAATTGAACTTGATGAAGTTCATTTTGCTCAAACAAGTGTAAATCAATTGCCTGAACCTAAAATTGTTGTTCATGGAGATGAGACAACAGTTGAATCTTTTGATAAACAAAATGTTTATAGGTCAAGTAGGATAAGTAATGTTCCAGAGAGATATGGATTTCTTATAAGTGAACAAAATGACGTATTACTCATAGAGGATGATGAGCCTACAACCTATGAAGAGGCTCTGAAGAGTTCAGAATTTGAAAAATGGCTTCAAGCTATGGAATCTGTATGAAAACCAAGTATAGACTTTGGTTGAGCCACCTGAAGGGTTAAAATCCACAGGGTTCAAGTGGATTTTTAAAAGAAAATTGACACGGAAGGTAATATGATTACCTATAAAGCGAGGCTAGTTGCTAAAGGTTATCGTCAAAGACAAGGAATTGACTATGGCAAGACATTTAGCCCCGTAGCTATGCTTAAATCCATTAGAATACTCCTAGCCATTGTTGCTCATTATGATTATAAAATATGAGAGATGGATGTGAAGACAACTTTCCTAAATGGAACCTAGTTGAGGATGTATATATGATACAACCTAAGGGCTTTATATCCAGAGATGGTAGAAGGACATGCAATCTTCAAAAATCCATTTATGGATTGACGCAAGCATCTAAGAGTTGGAACATCTGATTTGATGAGATAATCAAAGAGTTTGGATTCTCATAAAATTCTAATGAACCTTTTATATACGAGAAGGTTAGTGGGAGTGCTATCATATTCCTTGTGTTATATGTTAATGACATATTACTTATAAGAAATGATGTCTCAAGTTTGTAATCAGTCAAAGTTTGGTTATCCCGTAATTTTTCTATGAAAGACCTTGGAGAAGCAACTTACATATTAGGAATAAAGATCTATAGAGATAGATCAAGGAAGTTGCTAGGTCTTTCACAGTCAAAATATATAGACAAAGTGTTAAATAGGTTTAGCATGGAGCAGTCTAAGAGAGGGTTTCTTCCTATGACTCATAGGATAAAACTCTCGAAATCTATGTTTCCTAAGACACAAGATAAGAGGACTCGTATGAGTATGATCCCACATATTACGGCAGTAGGATCAATCATGTATGTTATGCTATGTACAAGACCTGATATATCTTATGTTCTAAGTGTTACAAGCAGATATTAATCAGATCCTGGTGAGGGTCACTGGGTGGCTGTCAAGAATATCCTAAAGTACTTAAGAAGGACTAAGGATGCATTCTTAATATATGGAAATGGAGATCTCGTAGTATACAGATGTCAGTTTTCAATCTGACTAGGATGACTCCAAATCGCAGTTAGGTTATGTTTTCACACTAAATGGTGGAGCAGTCAGTTGGAAAAGTTCCAAACAAGAGATGACTGTAGATTCGATGACTGAGTCAGAGTACATAGCAACTGTGGAAGCTACAAAAGAAGCTGTTTAGATCAAGAAGTTCATTATGAAACTTGGAGTGGTTCCTAGCATAGTAGACCTAATATTGTTTTACTGTGACAATAATGGGGCTATTGCGCAAGCCAAGGAACTGAGGTCTCATCAGAGGTCCAAGCACGTACTGAGGAGATATCACCTGATCAGGGAGATGATTAAAAGAGGTGATGTGAACATAGAGAGAGTGCCCACAGATCAGAGCATCGCTGATCTCTTGACTAAGCCACATCCTTAAACAAAATTTGATTCTTGTGTACTCCCCTATGGTAATAGATAAAAAGGCAATTGCCTTTAGTGCAAGTGGGACATTGTTAGAGTAGTGCTCTAAAGGTAATCACCTTCAGCACTTTTGTACAAACTCTATTTCGATTAATAAAGCAAAAGGTATTTTTCATTGATTTGATATTCATTTATATATGAATTGATATTGATCTTAAAACGAATTAATGAAGTCCATGATACAAAACATAGCATGAAGGAAATCATGAAGAGATTATAATAATAAGATTCCTATCATGTGAAATTATGTTAATATCTAAATAATCCCTAGTCATAGAATTAATAACATAGGACATTATTAATCCAGACAGACTAGTATATATTATACTCCTTGATTTGATCAAGCAGTAGATCTCATAAATTGTAAGCGTGAGATGTTTAGAGTTAATATGTGGATGCTTACTAAGGGTAGTAAGTACATTGGATGACCCGTTATAAGATTATCATATGGATGATCTATTGAATGTGAAAGATTGATCTCATCAAAGCAATGGTGCAAATATCCTTAGACTTAAGGTACTCAAGGATATATTGGATATAAATCCGATGCTTTGACATCATTGCTTATTACCTCAAGATGAGGTCGCTCTTAGGGTGGTGATTGGGTACAACTGTTTGTATTCGAAGGTAATTTGGCCAATAAAGGATTCACCACCCTTGATAGAAGGAGATGATACCTATGGCCTCTTATCAAGGTCATTACTCGGGAGTCTCTGGCTAGAGCAATTATGTGTCACGAAGAGAGCCTTAAATGACATATAGAGTAATGAGATCCCAGGACAAGAACTAACATCACTTGGACTAGATGTGACATAGTTAGTATAGTGGGAGTTGACACATAGTCCATACTCCGAACTAAGTGGGGTATAGTATGGTGAAGGATAAATTGCACGGTAATTGTCTGTGGAAAGGTTCATAAGTTGGATAATTAACTATCAAAGAGTTTGTGTGTTAATCCATTTATATTCTGACAAATAGGCATCATGAAACCCTTCATGATGTGTTTAAATTAAGAGCTAATTCAAGTGCCTAAAATAGTAGGGAACTTAAGAGTCACACGCATAAAAGATCGAATGAAAAACAAGTGTGTATGGCCTATTTTAAGCAGGCCAACAGAAGGCATGAAATGATATATAAGTGAGTTCTTTGCTTATATATATGAACTTCCTTCACTTCTTACTCTCTTAATTGATAGAGAAAGGGTTCTAGAAGAGTTCTAGAGATAGTGAGAAGTGTTCTTTAGTTATCTTCATGCAAGATAATGTAATTGTTGTATAAATCTTACGTGCATGCAAGATAACCTTGATCTATCTTCCATATTGAACATCTACTTGAATTCATCAAGTTTGGTGTTCTAAAACCCTTACAAATTGTTTCATTTTCCTTCTTTGTGTATTCTTGGGTGATCAAGGAAGGGTTTGGTGTTTGCCACAACCCAAACAAAGAGAAGAAACAAGAAAGAAGGAGATACATAAGATAAAAAGTTTTGTTATTCCATGTTCTTTACATATCCTTGCATGCTTGTGAGATTCTGTGTTTTTTGGGTTGTCATGGTGTCGAAATCTTGATTCCGACACTTCCACTGCATTTGCATGCATTTGATGCCTGCAACCATAGCTAACCCAACAAATTTCTGCATAATATTGAATTTTAATATATAAAGAAATATTGAATTTTAATATATAAATATAAAAAATAATTTTAATTTTCTTTTTAATTCAAAATTTTAATTATAAAAAGAATATAAATTAGGGAAAAAAGTTAGTAGGAATGATCAGGCAATACCCCCGTAATTCTGATCCAAAGTACACTGTCGACCACCGATCAAAGAAATAACTATCACGAACGAAATATTCCTTTCCTTTTATTTACTATACATTCACTTTATATTTTTCATTGTCTTATTTCCTATATCCATAGTCATAGAGATCAAATTCATATAAGAATTCATGAACTAGGGTTAGGGAATGCCTAATTATTTCTTGAAATCGAAAACTATAGAAGGAAATATGTATTGGTATTTCTACAAGATATATTTTATTGAGGGATTTAAGTTATTAATCAATAAAGAAAAATAAAGAAAAATGACAATTGTTAAAGGATGAGATCAATTCAGAAGTACCTTTTGTATAATGTTAATATTATAACCGTCATAATTCCATTGGACGAATTTGGGAACAGCTGATAAATTTTGATCCTATCTATGATAAAAAAATTATCAAGATAAATAATACAATCTGGCCTTTAGATTTTTTAGATCTTCGAGGAGCCGTAAGGGGTGAAAATTGCATGTACAGTTCTGTAATAACATTGTGTTGATGGATTGTAAAACCAATCTACTTGTTTTACGCTAAAAAATTGCAAGTGAACGGGTCATAACTTGTAGTTAGAAAGAGCGAATATCAATCCCACAGGGATTGATGCCCAGACACCATTTAATTTAGGAAAGACTTTGTTTAAGAAATAAAGTTATTTAATGCAATTAATCTAGAAAATTAAATTAAAATGAAAAGATTAACGGAAACAATGGACAATACCGCAATTACAGAAAGTGTGAATTCAAGGATCTAAATACTAGAGATTACTTTTTCCTTATTCTGTCTCCCTCATAATTTATTAATTGAATTCTATCTCGTTCTAGATTTCCGAATGTACTAATTACCCTCTCTCAAGGTGTAACTATTTGTCCCTAATTGAATTTATGGGAATCGATTGAACGATCTCTCAACCTACCCAATGACTCTACCGATTCAACTAGTTATTATGCTATCCTATGGACGATCAATTGACTAACTAAGATCTCTCTTCTAATTATTCAATTGACATAATAATTGCTAGTCTATAGGTTGCCAACTCCTGCTGTACAATCCTACACGATTTTCGTCTCACTCACTCTCTCGATTTGTTGCAAGATGACATTATGAACATATATAAAGGAACCTTCCTCAAATCTCATTAATAATTTAAAGAGTTTGAACAAAATTTATTTACATACCATCATACACATTGAAACTTAATACAAAATACAAAAGATGCTCATGTTTGATATGCCTATAAAGCTATCCAAAATGTTCACTAACTTAGTACAAAAGTCTTTAACTATCTTGGAGTTTTTCCCAAATGCCTTGCAAGGATCACTAACTTTCTCGTTCTGCACCTGAGGAGGGAAATTATGGGTTGAGAGCTACACAGCTCAGTGGCTAATATATTTATAGCCATCATCAATTAGTCACAAATTCATGCATATGTGTATATATATATATATAGACGTATACATTTATAAGTCATCTTGATTTGGCACTTACGCCATCGACAATTCTCACTCAAAGATTCATAGTTAAGGATGTTATCACATAAAACATATCATCTACATTTAAACACCAGAACCTAACATTCAATTAAGCATTATACTTGACAATTCAAAGATACAATGCACAAATAAATGGCTCGAGAGTTCCGTAGGACAAAATAGAGAAACCGAATTTTGCTCCGTGAATAAAACGAGTCTGATTTCTCAGGATCTCGTGGCCTCAAGCAGGTAGCCAGGAGAAGCCTATAAATCAACGTGCATGTGACTAACAAAACAGGTTCCTCTTTTGCCCATTCACAAATAAATTATTATGCTCAATCCATTTCATTGCATGTTCATACTTTCATGCATCTTATGCTTTTTCCTCTTTTTCGATTATGCAAAATGTCATACATTTTTTTCAAGGCATGACATAATCATAATTCATCATGCATTTTCCAAGCTCTCACAACAATTCAAATTCAAGAAAATCAAATTCAAGCAATCAAATATACACACACATAGGCAAGAATTTGGCCAATTACACAATAACTCTAAATACATTACCCACATATTTACTTGCAAAATCCAAGTGAAGCTTGCCTTTTCTCTTGCTTTTGGATTGACATTCCTTGGTTTCCTTCAAACAACCAAGTTCTCATTCAACACAACATTCCATAGAAATTCATAAAACTTCAAAAATCACACAAAAAAAAAGAAATAAATGCTAGGTTGGGTTTAGGCTTAACCTACCCATAGTCTATCTAGGTCAGAAAAACCAAAACCTAGTTTAGGAACCCATAAAAATCCATCTAGGGTTTCTTTTTTTTATTTCTACATAAACTCATCTCTTTCTCAAATCCCTTTGGCTTTTTTACTAAGCAAGAAGAATGATGATACTTACCTTAAGCTTAGCCCAAATCTTCTTCTTTCTCCTTTCTCCCCTAGCTTCCTCACACTTTTCTTTCTTTCTTCTCTACGTTTTCTCTTCTCTTTTCTAACTCTCACGATTTTCCTCTTCTTCTTTTAAACAAGACCACATTTTACTTGCTCTTCCCTTTTTACCCTTCATTTAATTAGTTCTCCCAATTTTGCCCCTTTTAGTCTATCAACTACTAACATTTTAACTACTTATTCTAATCAGGTAAATGAAGAAATTTGATAACACTTCCTTCTAGAAAAATGTTCCTCATTATCTTAAGGTTCTAATGACACCTAAACCATTCAATTTAGTTAAGAAATCTGAAAGTTATGCCCCAAACATTTCTGGACTATTCATATACTGAAATAATATTCTGTGCTCAACTTCCTTCCAAAAATTGAAATTCATATAGGTTGAATTTAAACTTGATTTCTTTAGAAAACTTGTATCCTATGTCTGTAGTTTACTCCAAATAAAAAATCATCTTATTCGGGTAACTATCGAACAAGTTATGTCCAAAATACCGAGACATGTTCAGTATGGAGAAAAGTTCGCCGCGGCGAACTCCTCCAGAGAGAAATTCTCTCACAAATTTCACAAGTTCGCCACGGCGAAACCTAGAGTTGGCCACAGCGAACTTTACCCTAGAGGAATCTTAGCCAAATCCATTCAAGTTCGCCGCGGCGAAGCAAGGAGTTTGCCGCAGCGAATTTCCACATAAGCAAGCCCAGTTTTTCAACTTCAAGTCAGATTTTGAGACTCTTAAGGATAAAATTTGAATTTGAAGTCTTTATGAAAAATATAGCCATATGTCTCTAATTTAATTCAAATTAAAATCATCTTATTTGGATAACTTGAGGGCTAATATACTGAAGCATACTCAATGAAAAAAATTTTAGTCAAAAATATTTAAACTTTCCAGATTTTACACCTAACATAACTTGTACAAAGATCACCTTTTCTACTTCATTTAGTCCTCATTCTCAACTCCATTCCAACTCAATATCATCCATAAAAATTATAGTCCATGATTGATCATGAAAATTAATAACATAACATATACATATATACCCATTCATCATCAACTTACTACATTCACTACCTTAATCTTGTCTATCATTTCTAATTCAAGAATTCTCTCTTTTCTTTTTACTCAAGCCTAATCACTAACGATTTCTCATTTTAATAATTCTAACTTTCAAAAAAAGTTTATGGTCCAATAACATAGGCTGAGTCAGCTTGGCTAATAAGCTACGTATTTTGGGAAGCGTAACAAAGTGTTTAAAATTTAAGAATAACGACGATATTTTTGAATTAGACAGAATAAAATAGGGTTATATCAGACAGAAGATATGGAGTCTACCCAAACAAGACGCATGAGTGAAATTAGTCTTTTTCCAAGTGTTGCAGGAGAAAGCCTTCAGAAAACATTTTTCTCCTGAAAGCCAAACAAGTTCTGTACAACAACGTGACCCGTAGCATCATTAAATATGACAACATGAACTACGAATTTTGTTGCGTCCAAATTGCGATCACTTTGTTGTTAGTGGCAATCCATTTGGAACCCACCACCTTTAACCAGATGTGAAGTGTAATTCTCTCCCTCCCTTCAAGTCCAACAGCAGTATCCTCCAAAACCCAACATCAAAAGAATCTTGAACAGAACCAACCTAACTTCGGAATGTCTTAATCAGCGGACAAAATGCTGTCCACTTCGCATCTTTTTTCCATCCTTTCTCAATATGTTCTTTTTTATTCCTGAAGGACTCGACATTTCCATATGAGGTTCTGGTGAAAACTACCGTTTGATTGATACAAACCAGGGAGAGTCTTGTTATCTCCTCTTTTTCCTTTCACCTTTAAAAGGGTTTGTGTATTTTGGACGGGTGTTTCCTAGGAAGAGAATAGGACGAAAACAAATTCTTTTCTTTTGACTTTTTCCCTGACAAAATGACGTCCTTCATTCTTTTTCCGGGAACTTTCATCGGGACTAGAGGATATGATCGTACGGGGTTCTCTCCTTCAGGGGCTCGCCAGGCGGTGGCTCAGAGACCGAGGACACAAAGATATTCTTGTATTCGGTCTGCTTTGGACTCTCTGGAAACTAAAGTATCCGATATGAGTGTTAATGGTAATTCAAGAAACCCTTTTATTCGTCCCCTGTTTTCTCTTTTCTCCCTTCGTATGATATCTGATATTTTTATTATCTTTCCTTTTGGTTATTAGCCGTAGTGAGAAGTTTGATTGCGTACTTTGCTAGGATTTGCAGTTTTGTGGTAATTTCAGAAATAATTTTATTTCTAAATCTTTCAGCTCCAAAGGGGTTGTTTCCTCCCGAACCTGTACATTATAGGGGCCCAAAGCTGAAGGTGGCTATTATTGGAGCTGGGCTTGCAGGCATGTCAACTGCGGTGGAGCTATTGGATCAAGGGCATGAGGTACCAGTCTTCTTATTTACACAGTTGTGTGATGATCTTGCTGACCTCTCAATGCTTTCCTTTTGTAGAATACCTTGCATTCTGATCCAAAACCAAGTGAATTTAGGCTCTAAACCATGGATACTTCTAATTGTCATCCTATGAACATTTTATTCATTTGTTATTTCTTATGAGAATTCATTTTTTATTAATTTCTTCCCGGATAAAAGTGGTGTGATTCAGTGCTTTCTTTGTAGTGAATATTGAATACCAAATTTCTTTTGTTTCAGGTAGATATATATGAATCAAGGTCTTTCATTGGTGGTAAAGTGGGTTCCTTTATTGATAAACGTGGAAATCACATTGAGATGGGTCTACATGTTTTCTTTGGCTGTTACAACAACCTTTTTCGTTTAATGAAGAAGGTGAACCAAGTATATCTTTTTGTTGTTACATGTTTGCATTCATACTAATGATAACTCGAAGTTCTTAGTTACCAAGTTATACTGCCACTTATGTGGACATGATAGGTTTCGTTAAATCTATTTAACGTAGGTAGGTGCTGATAACAATCTACTTGTCAAGGATCATTCTCACACATTTGTGAACAAAGGGGGTGAAATTGGTGGTACGTTTTGATGCTCGATCTTGAGTGGTCATTTCCCGTTCATTTTATTTTACAATGACATGATATTAACTTCCCGTTTGATTTTCAGACCACTTTTTGTAGTTTTGTTACGATTCATATAGTATGCTGTGCCATAAGTTCCTTGTCATAACTTGGATTTGCAGAGCTTGATTTTCGGTTTCCACTTGGAGCACCATTGCATGGGATTCGTGCATTTTTATCAACAAATCAGCTCGGGGTAATCTTTCCTTTGATCCATTCTGATCTTGATCATTAAATATGTGCAGCCACAGGATCCATACTTCTTGATGTGACCGTGATGATCCACTGTGTTCACCTGATATGGCCTCCCTTGACATATTACTGCCACTCTCCTTGTTATTGCCCTATTCTTGTTACTTTTCGTTATCACCCATGACACTGGACTGCCATGGTTTACTGCAAATGACATTTAGGGGCATGCTTTCTGAATCTCTATGCTTGCTATCAATATTGAATATATCAAAATATGGATTTTAGCATGTATCTTCTGGTTCAAAGCAGACATGAAAGAACCTAGGAGTTCTATTTTTCTCTTCTAACTTCTTTTGGAAAGCTGAAATAGCTGATGACTAGTTTTATAATGCATTTTTTGTTGACAAATTTTCAAGTGCAGGCATATGATAAGGCAAGAAATGCAATTGCTCTTGCCCTTAGCCCAGTAGTGAGGGCTCTTGTTGATCCTGATGGAGCAATGAGTCACATAAGAAATTTGGATAGTGTAAGGACTTCTGGCTTACACCACTCTTTCTCTGAATGATCATAAAGTTATCCTCCTAAATGATAACATTTTTTTTCCCCCACAGATCAGCTTCTCTCATTGGTTTTTGTCCAAAGGTGGCACAAGGTCAAGTATCCAGAGGATGTGGGAGCCAGTTGCATATGCACTTGGGTTTATTGACTGCGATAACATTAGTGCACGTTGTATGCTTACAATATTCTCATTATTTGCTACAAAGACAGAGGCTTCTTTGCTTCGAATGCTCATGGGTTCTCCTGATGTTTACCTGAGTGGTCCCATCAGAAAATATATCACAGATAGAGGAGGAAGGCATGCCTGATAAATATGTTTTGTTTTCGTTACTTTGAGATTCATGGTGTTTTTTATGATTATTTATTTCTTTTCTGCATTTTCATTGCCTCCCTTTGAAATTCTTCTTTTTTCTGCTAGAACAGGTTTCATTTAAGGTGGGGATGCAGACAGATACTCTATGATAAGTCTGCTGATGGAGAAACATATGTCAAGGGAATTGCCATATCTAAAGTTAATGTCTTTTCATATTTCAACTTCTAGATATTGGAATGATGTTTGTCTGGAGTATTGTTCTTAATGATTCTGATGAAAGGTTCCAGCCATATTTTCAGGGACTAAACAATTCATTATTTGTATATAAGTTTTCAATGTGTAAGACTATGAAACAGAATTTTGATAATTGTCCATAACTAGGCTGATATTAGTTTTCCATAATGGGTTGGACAATTTCAAAACTTGAGAACTGAGCACCCAGGAAATTCTGTGCCTGTACGTGTGTCTGTGCATGTTTTGTTGTCTTGTTATCTTTTGATGTCCGTTTTTTTCTTACCAAACTGTCCTGTACGTAATATTTTTAAGGGGATATATGCCCATAGCAATTAATTGTTTCATGTATTTCAGGCAACTAGTAAGAAAGTTGTGAAAGCGGATGCTTATGTGGCAGGTTGGAACAAACGCTTAATTTTTCATTTTGGGAGATGTTTCCTTCCTTTATTTGTTGGTACAGGTACTAATTCTATTGTTATTTGGTTTCAGCATGTGATGTCCCTGGAATCAAAAGAATACTTCCATCTGAGTGGAGGGAAATGAAAATTTTTAATGACATTTATGAGCTAGTAGGAGTTCCTGTTATAACTGTGCAGCTTAGATACAATGGCTGGGTTACAGAGTTGCATGATCTAGAACAATCAAGGTATCTTAGCTGTCATCCATTGTCAAAATCTATAACCTTTATCGTCCTACTTCCCTCATGAGATTTTGTCATAACAAAAAATCTTCATATTTCGTAAACAGCTATTTGTTTTGATTGATAGGCAATTAAGGCAAGCTGCCGGCCTGGATAACCTTTTGTATACTCCAGATGCAGATTTTTCGTGTTTTGCAGACCTAGCACTCACTTCTCCTGAAGATTATTACATTGAAGGACAAGGGTCATTGCTCCAGTAAGGAAAACTAAAAACTTCTGGAGTCATTAACAGTATTCGATATTTTAATTTAGATCAAAGGAACCATGATCTACTTATTTTAAATTTAGTTTGTTGAACAGTAAGGTGGTTTGTGCTCATCAGGTAGAAATTTGAAAATATGTGTGTGTGTGTGTGTGTGTGTTTGTGTGCTTGTCTTCACTAGTTATTGGACTTTAGTAATAAAAGTTTCTTCTGACCTTAGACTGGAATTTTGATTCATCATGTAGGAGGCATAGCAGGAAACCGTGATGCTTGTTTTAACAGGAAGGAGAATTAAACAAGTTCTGTCAAGTTTAATCTATACAATAAATAGAACTTTGGTTATAGCACATGTGGAAGACAACAAAAATTCGCAGATGATTCGCTGATTTTATAAACAATGTTAGCTTGCTGAACTCTGCCATCGATACTGTATTTCATTATTGGTTTATGTGCCATATACAATCACTCACAGGAAAACTTATTTGTCACTTTCTTTACATTCTTCCTCTTCATCTTTTTTTTCAGCTTTTACTGGTATGGGATGCCAGTGTCGATATGCAGGGTACGGTTTAGGAGGGAATCTTATACCTTAACTTATATTTCTACCCAACTTAAGATGGAAAATGAGTTTAAGCTTTCTTATTCCTAAGCCTTCATACTTCTTTCCTTATTAAATATCCGTTTTGGCATCTTCACATGTTTCTACATCTTCACCTTTCAGATGTGTTCTAACACCAGGCGATCCTTACATGCCTTTGCCAAATGATGAAATCATAAAGAGAGTCTACAAACAGGTAGATAGCTTCTAAAACTGCACTTTCTGACAACCAAACTGATTCTAGCATTCACATTCTGTTGCAGTAGTGTAAACTTTACCCTGTCTTCAGTTTCTGATGTTATCATTGATTTCAAAGTGCTGGGCTTTATTTCATGTCATTATATTATAGTTCAGGCTGGTAATACTTTATCAATATTCTCATAATTATTGTGTTTTGTTCCATGGAAATAGGTTTTGGCTTTATTCCCGTCCTCCCAGGGATTAGAAATTATTTGGTCATCTGTTGTGAAGATAGGTCAATCATTATACCGTGAAGAACCTGGGAAAGATCTATTCAGACCAGATCAAAAGACGCCTGTGAAAAATTTCTTCCTTGCTGGCTCTTATACAAAACAGGTTACTTTCATCTTAATCATGTACTTTTTTCTAAAATATTGTTAAAGAACTATTTGGTGACCATCCCCACCATAACTAACTTCACGAACATAGCTTTTCAGTTTGTGCTTCTGTTTCTTAATTTTTAGTCTCATGCTTCACTTTCAGTCATGACTAATGCAACAATTAAACTTTTTTTGTCAAAATGGTAGAACCTCTTTAGTCCATTGTCATCAAAACAAGAACCTGTTTGTTGTTCAAATGCAATAGTTGTATTTTTTATACATATTTATTGGCATAATTTGTATAAGGATGAATTGATGGTATTGTCTACCATAAACTGAGCATGATCCATTTTGAATAGGACTACATAGATAGCATGGAAGGAGCAACTTTATCTGGTAGACAAGCTTCAGCTTATGTATGTGATGCTGGGGAAGAGCTGGTAGAATTGAGGAAGACGCGGGCCGCCGTTGAATCTTTGGAAAGCATGGAAACTGCGACAATGACTGATGAGTTGACTCTTGTGTGATACATGAAACAAGTGTACAAGCGGCGTGGTGATGTTACCTAAATTCTATGTGCCAAATGTCACTAATTTGTCAGCGTACGTGAATGTACTGTTGTTTATTTAAGGCAAAAAAATCCTAATGTTTATAGTTGAATATAAGTAAAACTTTTACTGTATTAAACCTTAATGTTTTACAAAAGTACGAATTTAAAAGAGAAATTTTAATAGGGATTTTGACTAGTTAGTCATTTGTCATGTTAAAATAATAATATTTTAATTTAGGAATGGATTTAGAATTGATAAAATTATTATATTGATTAATACATATTTTTAATTAATAAAATATTATACCTATCTTAAATATTTTATCTTTCAAAATTCCTAACTCTAAAATTATAATCCCTAAAATTTTCACCGGTCCCAACCATAATTTTTCGTCCTAAAGAATTAATAAAGCAATCGGTAATTAGATTTTAGGTAAAAGAATTTAAAAAATCAAAATAAAACATAAACAAAGATGGCAAGAGAATAAACTAGAAAGAATAAAATCAAATAGAAAAATCAATAAGAATTACACTTTATATAAATCCTTATTCCAATATCATCTTTGATATCATGATTCAATTAGCTTAAAATGGATTTTTCTTTTAGACCAATATCATCTTTCAGACTATGAAATAGCACTCTTTCAAGTTACAACTACCTATTATGTTATTGGTTAGCCTATGTTATGTTATCGGTTAACTTATATTTCTATTAGATAACATCCTTTTGGATACATTAGAATCTATAAAATTTCATGAAAGTTTTCACCATAATATTAGAAAGATTATGTAAGTATATCTCTAGCATTCCATTCAACCTATGTAAGTCATAGTCCACTCACAAATATGTTATCTTGATTGTCTAAAACTGTATTTAAATCAAATCTAAAGGTTAACACGAGTAAATCCACGTATATAAATCTCTATTCATAAATCAACTTAAATCAATCCATGCGAAGATAAATACTAAGGAATTTTGTATTTAAACATAAAAGATATTTAACCGCAGTCATATTCAAATCATAACACAATAGATACTAAAGAAAGCAAGATATAAATAATTCTAGATGAAGTTCTTTATATTCTTGGGATCTTATTTCTCTAACAAAAACAACTTCAAAATTGACCTCTAGAGGGTTTATAAACCTCCCTTTAGCTAACCCAAACCTTTTGGAGAGAACAAAAAGTATCTAGAATTCTTCTAATGATTAGGGTTTCTACACTTTAAATATAATTTTTTTGTTTATGCTCTTTACTTCTTATGAGGCTGAGACGCAAGTTTTAGAATGCGTATGTTCTAGACTATAAATCTTTGTATTTCTTTTTCGACTTGAATATAATCTAAGGCATGGCCATGGCTTGGGTCATGTATTCTTCAAATTTTCTCCACACTGTATGCTCTATCTTTAATTTATATACTAGGCCACGTCTTCTACATCTGATCAAATTTGGGTGTGAGTATGAGCCAAGTTGTGTTTATGTAACATCCCGTTTCCAGAGAACGGGTCGGACCAGTGAAACGGGTCCAGGTGTGGTAAATTACCACACCTCATGCT
>JAOQML010119762.1:0-20852 GCA_027568935.1 Erythroxylum urbanii
AATCAAGAGAGGCAAGAGGAGCAAGAGGAGGGCCATTTTTAAGCAAGTTTTTAAGCAAGGAATCAAGGTGGGTTACATGTTTATAGTTGAATTAATGAGCTATGAATATTTTTCCAAATCAATACAGATAAATGATTTCAATTGCTTTATAAATGTTCCATTTATTGCTTATTAAATGATTTAAGAAATTGCTACATATTTGGTACATGAATCTTGATGATGATTTATGAAATGATGATGAATATTGAATTTGAAAAATATCGTGCTTATGGAAATTATGATTCTGAAATGTGCAAGATGTTACAAGATATGAAATTCATGTTTGCGTGGGTTTGTGGTGGTCCATTCTGTTATGTCACGTGCACGTTGACCATGTTAAAGGCTTCTCTCGCCTGCTTGCTAGTGGCATAGAGCTCCTTCACGGACTCCCTCATGTTTATGGACTATCCAAAGTGGTCTATTATATTATTACTGGAGATTCGTAAGAACTCCCTTATGTTTATTGACTACCCAAATCATTATGATTGCTTATGACTTATGTTGTTTATGAATTGTTTGATAAGCTTGAGAATTTGAGAAATACGTGTTTTATGGTTTCAACGCAATTTACTATGGCAATGAATATTTTCAATGGTTTTGCTTGTTTCTCTGCTATAAACTTGTTACCCACGAGCTTTTAAACTCATTCCCCATTCCTCCCCGTCTCTAGGTGAAGAGCAAGAGATCGAGTGATAGAGAGTCAAGGCATCACTCCAAGTTTACATGCTTTTTGTATTTAAGTTAGTTTATGAAAACATAAGGCTTTAGCCACATTTCAAGTAATACTCATTCATGTATATTTTGTATTTTTGGATTATGAGACTAATGATGTATTTGGGTCTTGAAATGTTAATAAAATATATTTATGTTTCACCTGTGACTTTCCAAGTTTTCGCATTGCATTTTCACGCATTCATAGGGGTAAAATCTGTGTTCTGACTTTAGGGAAAAAACTTTATTAATCTAGGCTGATTTAGATAAGGTTGTCTCTTAAAAGTTGTAGTTTATCCTTTTAACTTTCCAATGATATAAAGTTTGTAACTTTTGGATATCGGAGTTGAGAGATATTCTTTTTAAAAGTTAGCGATGCTACACAGGGTGTATGCTGGACACATCATAGCCTTTTTCTTTACTTGAGTTAACAGAAAATGAGTCCTATAGTGTTTTGAAATGGGAAGAATTAGTGTGATAAGTTATAGATGAAATGAAGGTGATAAAGGGAGTTGAATGTGTGCTGAATTATTGAAGAATGTATTGACATGGTTGATGTTGTATTTATAAGATTATGATCAACAATTTACGATGAATGTGTATAAGTTTGAATGATATGTTTTTAGGTTGATGACCAAACATAAATTATGATTTGGTTGTAAACGATATTGAGCTGAAATGAAAGTGATAATGAAAGGAAATGATGAGGAAAATAAGTTAGAAATGATAGATATGCATAAGAGGGTCATAGGTAACTTGTAAGAGTTAGAAATCTGGAAATTGACCTGTAAATGTCTGTTAGGTGGACATTCTCAGGAATTCTAGCATTCCAGCTCTTTTCATGTCCGTTTGGAGGGACATATGTTTGCTAAGCGGACATTATCGGGAAAATTATATAAATGTGCAAATTTTTGAGCCTCTAAAAGGCAAAATCTTTCTTTGGGGTCTTCATAGAAGTTATAGAACTCGAAGTCCTCTTCGAAAGTGAACTTGAATGACCTTGATCCGACATCCATAGTGAAAGTTATACTGTTTGTCCCAAATGCTTTTCTATGATGCATTTAGGGTTAAATGGAGCTTGAAATGTACTTAGTTGTTGTGGAAATAAGAGATAAAAATGAGTGATATGTTTAGGGAAATGATTGAGGATATGAACATAAAAATGGATTTTCATATATCAAGTGTTCAAATATAGAATTGTGGGATGTTATGAGAATAAAGATGAACCTATAATGGCTAATGAGACTCTATTACAAGAACCCTACAGAGTGCTGCGCTCACTTTTTATTCACAAGTTAGACTCCAGAAACGGGTCTAACATGTTGTGTAGGAAGGAAAATGAAGCAACTTGGAGATTGAGCTAAAAATCAAGAGAAGAAGAACATAGGAGTGCATCTGTTGCAAGTTCCCACGATTGTGGGAATCATGCAAATTCCCACAATCGTGTGAATTACAATCCGAAGGATTATACGGGGCTTCATCAAATTTAGGATTTTTGGACTGTAAAAGCATCATAAAGCCTCCATCTTGAGAGAGGACGAAACACTTCTGTAGAAAGACGATCTTTAGAGTGAAGAACATAAATTTGGAGCCTTGGGGAAGGATTAAAATCAAGGATCATCGTCAAGATTGGGGTAAAATAGCACATTAACACCAAAATTTCCAGATTTTGGAGAAGAAGAGAAGGAGTCTTGTTATTCAATTTTCTGTCAATTTTACTTCTTTGGTTTATTTGAATGTTGATGTTGTTATGGAGACCATGTTAGGCTGATTTAGTTTTAAGGATTGCTTTTGAACTATTTTGTCAAAACTCTTATTTTGTTGAATTGAATGAAGTTGTCTTTGATATTTTTTGATTTAAATTGTTATCTTGCAATAAACCGAGAGAGTGAGGAAGATAAATTAGTGTAAGATTGTGCAAGGATAGCTGGCAACCTATAGACTCACAATTATAACTTTAATTGAATAGCTAGAAGAGAGATCTCTGCTAGTCAATTGATCACCCATAAGATAGTTTAATAACTAGTTGAATAGGTTGAGTCATTGGGTAGGTTGAGAGATCGTTGAATAGGTTGAGTCATTGGGTAGGTTGAGAGATCGTCCAATTGATTCCCTTTAATTCAATTAGGGATAATTAATTACACCTTGAGAGAGGGTAGTTATTACATTCAGAAATCTAGGGTAAGACACAATTCAATCAATAAAATAGGAGGGAGACAAAATAAGGAAAAAAGTAATCTCTAGTCTTTAGATTATTGAATTCCAATTTTTCTGCATTTTGGTATTGTCTATTGTTTTGAGTTAGTCTTTAAATTTTAATTTAATTTTCCATATTATTTACTTTTAACAATTTTGTTTCTTAAACAAAGTTTTATCTAAATTAAGTGTTATCTAGACATCAATCCTTATGGGATCGATATTTGCTCTTGTAAACTACAAGTCACGACCCGTTCACTTGCAGTTTTTGAACGTAAAACAAGTAGATAGGTTTTACCATCAACAAGTTTTTGGCACCATTGCTGAGGGTTGATTGTTTATCATCTTGTCTAATTTAGATTACTTTGATTTAAGAGTTTTTAATACTTTTCCTTGTGAACACCAGCAATTACACAAAGAGCACATGAAGAATGAAAGAAGTGAATTTCCAAACATCAAGAGGCAAAAAAGAGAGTTAAGAAGGGCAAAGTGTCTTAACTTTTCACAACAATATATGGCTGAAGAAGGAGAGCAAGGAGGACAGAATAAGACCTTGATGGATTTCATGAGGCCAGGTTTTAGTCCTCAAGGAGTGGCAAGACCGGTAGTCCAAGCAAATAATTTTGAGATAAAGCTGATGCTGCTTAACATTTTACAAAACAATGTGCAGTTATATAGACTATCCAATAAGGACTTGAATGCCCACATTGTAAATTTCTTGGAGATATGTAACACATTCTGGCTCAACAGAATGTCTGATGATGTGGTGAAGTTGAGACTATTTTCATTTACGTTAAAGGATCAAGCTAAAACATGGTACAACTCGTTGAATTCAGGCCAGATTACGATTTGGCAACAACTTGCCTAAGCATTCCTCGCCAAGTATTTCCCATTAATAAAGACGATAAGGATTATCAAAGAGATAAGAAATTTTTAAACAAAACGACGGGGAGTCTCTCTACGAAGCTTGGGATAGATTTAAAGAACTTCAGAGAAGTTGTCCTCATCATAAATTGTTGAGAGAGTTCCTGCTTCAAACGTTCTACAATAGAGTGAATCCTAGCACTAGAGGAACCATCGACGCAGCAGGAGGAGGTTCATTAATGAGGAAAATGGTGGAAGCAGCTCACGATCTGTTAGAGGAGTTGGCGAGTAACAACTGCATGTGGTTGAGCGAGAGGAGCAAACAGGGATAAAAGGAACCAAAAGGTATGATATCCATTGACTCTATTACTGCCTTGCAGGCTCAGATCACAGCTTTTACAAAGCAGTTAAACAACATGCAAGGAGCATCTTCCTCAACAGCTAAGGTGATACAAGTTCAGTGTGAGTTGTGTGGGCAGAGCAACCACGACTTTGCGAAGCGTTTTCTATTGCAAGCCAGTGGTACTGAATAGGTAATTTACCTAGGCCAACCATAAAAAAGTAATAACCCTTACTCTAATACCTATAATTTGAGGTGGCAAAACCATCCAACTTTTTCTTGGAGTAATAATAATACAAGTGGCCAGTAAAGACCATAAGGACCATTAGGATTTCAACAAGATTGGATCGGAGCAATGGAAAGTAAGCTGGACAAGTTTACAGAGATGTTTAGTTCCAAACTGGAGAAGAAAGTCAAAAATGGATGTTCACAAGCTAGGAGGAAAGCTAGTAGAAGATGAAGGCAAAATTTGACTAGATCGTAAAGAACAATGCCTTGTTGATACATAACTTGGAGGTTCAGGTAAGTCAACTTATTGATGCTGTATTTTCTTAAAGTGTAGGTAGCTTATCAAAGCATATTGAAGTCACTCCAAAGGAGCAACTTAAAGCTATTGTCCTTCGAAGTGGCAAGCAGATGGATGAACCAAGTAGGAGAAAGGACAACCACGAAAAAGAGAAAAGTACGGAGATAGAAGAAGAAGAAAAGGAAGAAGGAAGGCCGTATGTTCTGCCATCCCCGTACAAACCCAGAATCTTGTATCCACAAAGAGTGAAACAACATCAAGTGGATACTCAGTTTTCTAAATTTTTGGAGAAATTGAAGAAGCTACTGATTGATTTGTCATTGGTGGAAGCTTTGGAGTGCATGCCTAAGTATCTGAAGTTTTTGAAGGATATACTCACGCACAAATGCACTTGGGAAGACAATCAAATGGTTACATTGACAGAGAATTGTAGTTCCATTATCTTAAGTCAAATGCCTTCAAAATTGCAAGATCTAGGGAGTTTCACTATTCCATGTGTTGTTGACGATTTTACATTTCCTAAATGTTTATGCGATTTAAGTGCAAGTATAAATTTGATGCTTTCATCTATTTTCAGGAAACTAGGATTAGGAGAGGTCAAGCCAACTTCCATGCTAATTTAACTTATGGATCAGTCAATAAAAAGACCATTTGGAGTCATGGAAGAAGTATTGGTAAAAGTGGATAAAGTTATATTTCCTGTTGATTTTGTTGTGTTAGATTTTGAAGCTGATAAGAATTGTCCATTGATTTTAGAGAGGCCCTTTATGAATAATAGTAAGGCATTAGTTGATGTGCATGAAGGGAAACTTGTGTTGAGAATAGGTGATGAACATATTGAGTTTAATATGAAAAAATCATTGAAGAAACTGATAGATGGAAATGTGTGTACGAAAATTGATGTTGTAGATGAGTGTGTGAAGGAGATTAAAGAAGAACTCGATGAAATGAATGAAGTACACAAAGATGAAAGTGTGAAGGAAGAGAATATATGCGAGGAAGTGGAGTTAAAAAGTTTAGAAAAAGCTAGTGCACCTATACCACCATCTACTGTTAAACCTCCTACTTTAGAACTCAAACCTTTACCTTCCCATTTAAGATATACCTTTTTAGGGAAGAACCACACTTTACCTATCATTATCTTTAATGAATTAAATTATGAGCAGGAAGAGAAAGTGGTGGGGACTATTAGGAAAATGATGAGAGCTGTAGGGTGGAAAATTTCGGATATTTAGGAGATTAGCCCCAATATGGTGATGCATAGGATTAACCTAGAATACGGATGTAGAATCGTGAGGGAAAGATAGAGAAGGTTAAATCCAAATATACAAGAGGTTGTAAAGAAGGAGGTGGTGAAACTTTTGGATGCTGGGATGATTTACCCCATTTCGGATAGTGAGTAGGTGAGTCCAGTACAGTGTGTGCCAAAGAAAGGTGGCATGATGGTGATAGAAAATGAGACAGGAGAAAAGATTTCCACTAGGATGGTTACAAGATGGCAAGTATGTATTGACTATAGGAAGCTTAATTTTGCCACCAAGAAGGATCATTTCCCGTTACCTTTTGTGGACCAAATGATTGAGAGAGTGGTTGGTCATTCTTTTTGTTGCTTTCTGGATGGATATTCAGGGTACAACCAAATATTTATATACCCAAAAGATCAAGAGAAGACCACTTTCATATGTCCATATGGAACTTTTGCATATTGAAGGATGCCTTTTGGTTTATGTAATGCACCTGCCACATTTTAAAGGTGCATGATGGCCATATTTACATATATGAATGAAAATTTTATTGAGGTATTTATGGATGATTTTTCTATCTTTGGAGAGTCTTTTTACCATTGTTTGCTCAACTTAGACAAAGTGCTTTAAAGATGTGAGGAGTTGCATTTAGTTTTAAATTAGGAAAAATTTCACTTTATGGTACAAGAAGGAATTGTATTAGGCCATAAGATTTCATATAAAGGGATTGAAGTGGATCACGCTAAGACAGTAATTAAAAAATTACTGCCTCCCTACAACATCAAGGGTATCCGAGCTTTCCTTAGTTATATAGGCTTCTACAGACGGTTCATTAAGGATTTTTTCCTTATTGCAAAACCCCTAACTCATCTATTGGTTAAAGATATGCCATTTATTTTTTATGATGACCGTCTGAATTCTTTTAATAGGTTAAAGAAGGCACTCATAATAGCATCAATTCTGACATCGCTAAATTGGTCTCTTCTATTCGAGATTAAGTGTGACGTAAGTGACAATGCTGTTGGGTGTGTACTGGGTCAGTTGAAGGAGAAGAGGTTGCATGCTATTTATTATGCAAGCAAGACGTTGACGAGAGCACAGTTGAATTACACAACTACTGAGAAAGAACTACTTGCAGTTGTATTTGCTTGTGAAAAATTTCATTCCTATTTGTTAGGCTCACAAGTTATTGTATTTACAGACCATGTAGCGATACATTAACTTTTTGCCAAGAAAGATGCCAAGGCTAGGCTCATTTGATGGGTGCTCCTGCTTCAAGAGTTTAACATTGAAATCAAAGACAAGAAAGTATCGGAAAATGTCATAGTAGATCATCAATCGAGACTCGAAGGAGGACATCATGAAGAGGAAGAGGAAATTAAGGAAAGTTTTCCTGACTAGCCCTTGATGATGGTAGATAACCCTTTCTTTCCTTGGTTTGCAGATATTGCAAACTACCTTTCATGTGGTATTCTTCCATCCGATTTGTCATATCAACGAAGAAAGCGTTTCTTATTTCAATGCCCTTATTATATTTGGGATGAACCTATACTTTATAATATTTTTGATGACAGTTTAATTCACAGGTGTGTTCCTAAAGATGAAATGCCTGAGATCTTAACACAATGTCATAGCTCACAGTATACAGGGCATTATGGAGCTAACAAAATTGTTGCACGAATCTTGGAGTGTGGATTATATTGGTCGACTCTATTTATGGATGCTCGATATTTAGTGCTTAAGTGCGATAGATGTCAAAGAGTGGGCAACATATCAAAGAGAGACGAAATGCCACTTTCGAATATAATAGATGTGGAGATATTTGGTGTATGGGGTCTGGATTTTATGAGACCATTCCCATCCTCCGAAGGTAACGCCTATATTTTAGTTATAGTTGATTATGTTTCTAGATAGGTTAAAGTAGTCGCCACTCCTACCAATGATTGATAGCAAGGTGGTTCAGAAGTTCATTAAGAAGATTTTTACTAGATTTGGGGTGCCTAGAGTAATCGTAAGTGACGGGGGGAGTCATTTTTGTAACAAACCATTTGAGAACCTTTTAAGAAAATACAATGTTCATCATAAAGTGGCTACCCCGCACCATCCCCAAACTAGTAGCCAAGTGGAGGTGGTGAATAGAGAGCTGAAAAAGATTTTGGAGAAGACAGTGAACATTTCAAGAAAAGATTGGTCATTGAAGCTATATGATGCACTGTGGGCTTATAGAACAACTTTCAAGACTCCCATAGACACAACACCATATCGGATTGTGTATGGCAAGGCATGTCAGTTACCATTCGAGTTAGAGAATAGAGCATATTGGGCAATCAAGAAATTGAACATGGATTGGAAGCCGGAAGGAGAAAAACGATTGTTACATCTTGACGATTTAGATGGGTTAAGGTATGAAGCTTATGAAAATGCCAAGCTATACAAAGAAAGAGCTAAAAAGTGGCATGATGGCTATATCAAGAAAAAGGAATTCAAGAGTGGAGACTTAGTACTTTTGTTTAATTCAAGACTTCGACTATTTCCCGGAATGCTCAAATCAAGATGGAGTGGGCCCTTCAAAAGTCTTCAAGTGTTTCGCCATGGAGTTGTGGAGCTTATAAATGAAAAGGGAGAAACATTCAAGGTCAATGGGCACCGCTGTAAACCATATTATGAAGGGACATATCCACAAGGAAGGGAAGTTATCTCTCTCCTATCTTATGCTTTTTCATGAAAGTATAAGGAATGGTCAAGCTAATGACCTTAACTTAGCATGTTTAATTTCTTTTTGATTACCTTTGTTTATTTGTTCGTCTGATTTGTTTAATTATGTTTGTCTTGAATTGAGTTTGATTGATGTTTAATTTGGTTTGTGTTTAAAGTACAACTTATTTTCTTTTCAAAATTCTTGATGATGATATTAACTTGATGAGTTTGTAGGTTGTGAGATTATGGAGAAGTAAATTTAAGCTTGGAAGAAGGTTTGAAAGTGTGAGAATCACCAATTCCCACATTAATAGGAATTGTGGTGATTCCCACGAGCGTGGGAAAGCTCTCCAGAAAGTTTCTGGAGAGTAATCCTACATTCGTGGGAATTATGGTTAGAATCCCATCTGAGAGGGAAATTTAAACTTCCCTCCCATTTTACTCTTTCACTCACTCTCAAAAATTTCACTCTTTCTCTCTCTAACTCACAAAAATCCTCCTCCCACTCTCTAAAATCTTCAATTTTCTTTTAGATTCTTGGTATTTTCTTCAACTATTTCATTATTCTCCTAATCATTTCATCTTTTCATGCATCAATCATTCCAAAACATATGGATTAGGGTAAGATTTCACTCTGTCTCTCTCTAAAACTTGAATTTCACTATTTGCTCCCTTTTGTTTTATAGAATTTCCTCTCCCAATGGCACCAAAGAAGATGATGGCTCAAAAACCTTCTGACAAAATCTGCTGTCAAGTTTCTATGGAAGGAAAGAGTGATTTAACAGTGACTTACTGCTCTCCTTTCCCAATTTACTAGGAAGAAGAAGGCACACATTTCCGTGACTTTAAGCATGCTTGAACTCAGATTAGGCTACTTGAGTAGAAAGTGAACCATATAGAGTGATGAAAAATAGTTGGTTACATATGCTTAGTCACAATTTGACATTTGAAACAATGAGGTAGTGTAGAGATGCATAATGAGTTTTCATTTGAGCCAAAGTGAGGATTGAGCCATATGACTCCATTCATAGTCATTCTATTTCTTTGTTGAGTGTTACTTCCTTAGGATACTACCTTCAGAACTTGCTTTGAATCGGTTTGAGTCTATTAGATGCATGCTTAATAGAGATGATTTGGGCCTTTTTTCTTGTTTTACCCCTTGACTTAAACGACCTACCTTTTGTATTAACCGTTGCTACCCCGTTGAGCCTTAACCTTTTATTTCTTGAAAACACCTGAATTTTTAAAACTTTAAACCTTTTTTAACCTACCCATTCATAAGCTTAGTAGAGTATTAAGTAATACATTAGTTGAGATCGTTGCGAAATTTTTGTTACCTAGATAAGTTAAGTATATTTCTACCTGTGGATTACAATGTATTTAGTGTTATTTTGATTCATAGTTCTTCCATGTATTTAGAAAAAAGAAAGAAAAATGAAAAAAAGAAAAAAAAATAAAAGAAAAGAAAAGAAAAAGGAAGAACAAGTGAGTAGCATCAATAAGTGTAGAATATCAGTCATATTTGTATACCATGGAAACAAGTTTTGTTATCCCGTTTTATCCGTTTTTTACTTTACTGATGCTTGTGCTTAACCCTTTTTTCCTCTTTACCCACCTTAACCTTTACCACATTACAACCCTAAACAAGTCCTTTTGATCTATTTATGCATGCAATCATTGTAAACGAGAATTGGTGTATTAGCAAGCCTATGGTACTGTAGTTTCCTATAGGAAGTTTGAGTGGAACACTAACCATCAAACACTTGAGAGAAATAAGTGAATACCTTCAAGAAGATTCATTTTACATCTATACTTATCTTTGAGTGATAGTGCCAATTGTTAAGTTTTGGCTTAAATTTGAGAGATTGTATGCTTTGATCTTTGTGAAAATGAAGTGATAGAATTGATTGGTTGTATTTATTTTGCTTGAGGATAAGCAAAGATTTAGGTGTGGGGATGTTGATAGTTATGTATTAGTCTATGTTTTTCTAAGTAAGTGGCATATGTTTCTCGTATAATTGTTGATTATTGTGGTAGTTGATTCATTTGTATGATTTCATTTAGTTTGATTTTCATTGTTGTTCTTTTATGTTTGATGTTAATTTAGGGTAAGAATTATTTATTTTTATGTAAAAAGAAAGATTGAGCAAATTGGAGATTGAGCTAGAGATCAAAGAGGAGAAGAGAAGAGGGAACTCTCTGTTGCAAATTCCCACAATCATGGGAATCATGGCAATTCCCATGACCATGGGAATTATAATCTGAGACATTAATTGGGGCTGCATTAAACTTAGGTTTCTAGAATATTAGGGAGACGAAACCTTTCTGTACAAAGAGCCTTTTTGAATGAAGAACCCAAGCTTTTAGCCTTGAGGAAGGATTGAAGTCAAGGATTATCATCAAGATTGGGGAAAATAGCACATCAACATCCAAAATTTCATATTTTGACAAAGAAGAGAAGAAGTTTATTTTATTCAATTTTTTGTGTTTTTCTTTCTTCTAATCTTTGTAGGATGGATTATTTGTGTGTTGATGATGTTATGGAAACTATGAGTGTATAATTTAGTTTTAAGGATTGCTTTTTGTTGGACCCCGTTTCCGGAGCCTAGCTATCTCAATGCCGTGAAAGTGTGGGCATGTGCATTACCCTGTAGAGTTATTTCCATGAACTCTCATTAGCCATCTTCGGTTCATCTTTATTCTTATTACATTCCCAAAGTTTCCTATTATACAGATCAAGATATGCTTAAAAGCCAAAGTATGCTTATAACAAGATCATGCTCCTCTAATCGATTCCCTCACTTTCTTTCCAATAATCTCTTTCAAATCAAAGCCAATTTTCTTTAGTGGGATAGAAAAATTGGTTAGGAATCTATTGGTTCAATAATCACTTCATATGGAGGTGGGGCGATGAAGTTATTGCCAAAAGAGTCAACCACGATTATGTTCTCAATCATATTGTACCTATCTTGGGACAATCGGCATAACTATCACTAAAGATATGGGATTATAGTAAGTTTAGGACTACTTTGAAAAGGACTTCGAGATCTACAACTTTTGTGAAGACCTAGAAGAAAACTTTTGTCATCTAGAGGGTCAAAATTGCTTCGTATAACGCTTCAGCTGATGCTTTGTCTGGTACCTATGCTTCGTCTCAAGGCTATATCATTTGCGTCCAATGTCCAAAAATTACAAACTTTATATCGTTAGAAAGATAAGAAAAATATCTACAACTTTCATGCAGACCTTGAAGAAAAATTTTGTCATCTAGAGGGACAAAATTGCTTTGGCTGACGCTTCATATGACGCTTCGTCTGGTACCTATGCTTTGCCTGAAGGCCATATCTTTCGCATCTGAAGTCCACAAATTCCACACTTTATATCATTGGAAAGCTAAGAAAAAGATATACAACTTTTTTGAAGACCTTGAAGAAGAATTTCGCCATCTAGAGGGTAAAAATAATACGAATTTGTCTCAGACGAAGAAATTAAGTCTAAAATGGTTCAGACAAATTAGTCTAAAACAATCCAAACTAAGACGATCTAGACTAAGACGATTCCAACAATACAACTGTACATACCAAGCTCCCTCCAAGCATCTCTAATGATTCCTACATCCACTCTAACATCACTTTCAGTAATAATCTTCCCAATTTCACTTCTTCTAATGCAATGTCCCTCCTTAAACATTCAATTACCAAATTGATTTCATTAAACTCCCAAATCTCAACTCCATTGATTCATCACATATAACAAATTCTCATCTTTCACTATAGTTGTCCTGTAGCTGCCCTTGATTTCTTTTTCTTTATAGAGGCACTACTCCCTACCTCACTCTGAGTGTGGAAGCTCCTTGTACCCTTCTCAGGCATTGGAGCACTCATTCCCCTCTTGGAAGACTACTCTTGATTCTTCCTCTTCTTATTCACTTCATACTTGATATTTTCCAATTTCTCGACCCTAAGTACAGTATCTACCAACTGCTGGTAGTCACAGAAGTTATGGATCAGCATCTTCTCCTTGATCCCCAAATGAAGTCCTCCCTTAAACTTGCAATATTTGTCCTCCTCATTCGTCATAATGTTGGCCGCATATCGAGAAAGCTGACTGAACTTCAGCTCATACTCACTCGTACTCATGTCTCTCTATATGAGATTTAGAAACTCTCTGGCCTTCTCTTATACATAAACCCTTTAGAGGTACTTCTTCTTGAACACTTCTACAAAATCTCTCTATGATAACACCGGAGGCATAACCTGACTGTGGGGCACTAATTCCCACCAATGCAATGCGTACCCTTACAGCAAACTCACTGCATAATCTAATTTCTCTTCATTAGAGTACTTCATCTGAAGAAGGACTCTCTCAGTCCTCTTTAACCATGCTTCAGCCTCTTCTGAATTTGTAGTGCTATTAAAATCTACAGCTCCATACTTGCGGGACATACGATTCATCCGTACTTTCTCGATGAGAGCCAGATCGAGTCAAAGCTTCTTAAGTTCTTTTTTGAGGAGCATATTCACTCCTTCAATTGAAAACATAAAAAAACTTTAAGTTCATGCTTAAAAAAACAATTTCAAACTATGTAAAACAATACAAAACAATGCATAAGATTCATTTAAAAACAATGCATGTTTATTTCATATTTTAAAAAACTACTCATTCAAAGCCTAGGATATTCCTAAATCTAGTCCCCATCTAGGACCTAAACCTAGTCACTCTAATATCGTAAGATGCTGGACCCCATTTTCGGAGCCTAACTCTCTGAATTTCATGATTCCATGAACTCTCATTAGCCATCTTCGGTTCATCTTCATTCTTATTACATCCCAAAAGTTTCCTATTATACAGATCAAGATATGCTTAAAAGCCAAAGTATGCACATAATAAGATCATGCTCCTCCAATCGATTACCTCACTTTCTTTCCAATAATCTCTTTCAAATTAACACCAAAGGCTACAATTTTTTTGGGTGGGATAGAGAAATGTGATAGGAATCTATTGGTTTAATAATCACTACATTTGGAGGTCAGACGATGAAGTTATTACCAAAAGAGTCAACCACGATTATGTTCTCAATCATATTGTACCTATCATGGGACAATTGGCATAACTATCACTAGAGATATCAGATTGTCATCATTTTAGGATGGTTTCGAAAAGGACTTTGAGATCGTGAAGACCTTGAAGAAAAATTTTGTCATCTAGAAGGTCAAAATCGCTTCATCTGACCCTTCAATTGATGCTTTGTCTGGTACCTATGCTTTGTCTGAAGGCCATATCTTTTGCATCCAAGGTCCAAAAATTCCAAATTTTATATCTTTGGAAAGCTAAGAAAAAAATCTACAACTTTTGTGAAAACCTTGAAGAAAAATTTTGTCATCTAAAAGGCTAAAATCACTTCGTCTGACGCTTCATCTAGTACCTATGCTTCGTCTAAAGGCCATATCTTTTGTATCCGAGGTCCAAAAATTCCAAACTTTTTATCGTTGGTAAGCTAAGAAAAAGATCTACAACTTTTGTGAAGGCTTTGAAGAAGTATTTTACCATCTAGAAGGTCAAAATAAGATAACTTTGTCTCAGACAAAGTAATTAAGTCTAAAATGGATCAGACAAATTAGCCTAAGATGATCCAGATTAAGACGATCCAGACTAACACGATTCAGACTAAGACAATTACAATAATACAACTGTACATACCAAACATCTCCAATGATTCCTACATCCACTCTAACATCACTTTCAGTAATAATCTTCCCAATTTCACTTCTTCTAATGCAATGTCCCTCTTTAAACATTCAATTACCAAATTGATTTCATTAAACTCCCAAATCTCAACTCCATTGATTCATCATATACAACAAATTCTCATCTTTCACTATAGTTGTCCTATATGCTTCCTAAACAGCATTATAAACTTATAATGATTGTATCTCCTAATCCCAACTTCCAAAAATTTCATACTTTATATCATTGGAAAGCTAGAAAGATCATCTACAACTTTCATGAAGACAACTTTAGCTAATTCTATCTAAATCGATACAGTTTTTCCTAGAAATCAAAACACAAAATTTTACCCTTATGAATTCTTAAAAATGCAATCTACAAACTTTGAAAGTCATGAGCAAAACCACAATCATATTTCATTATCATCAAAAGATAAGAGTTTTACAAAGCTTTAATGGGCATTTCAAGCCACAATACATTATATTCCAAAAATACATAATTTACACCAAGTAGAATTGCTAAAAATGCAACTAAAGCCTTGCTTTGCAAAAACTAACTTAAAATACAAAATAAGCATAATTCGAAGTAAAGACCTTATGCTCGATCACTCGATCTCTTGCTCATCACCTAAAGATGGGATGGAATGGGGGTGAGCTTAAAGCTCGTGGGTAACAATTTTATAACCAGTAACAAGCAAAATCATTGAAAAATTCACAATGCATCATGAAACACATATATCCATATTCTTAATTTATCAAAATTTATCAAACACTTTATAAGCAACCCAAATCATGCATTGAATAAACTTGTCAACACATAAGCACATCAAAATGGTTTGGGAGGTCCATAAATAGAATGAGATAACACATTCCCACGAAATGGTCCTATGTAGTCGTGAATGAACTAACACATTTCCATGAAATGGTCCTATGTAGTCACGAATAGAACGAACTAACACAATCCCACATAGTGGTTTTGCGTAGTCATAAACATGAGGGAGTCCCTGAAGGAGCTCCATGCCACTTGTGGGTAGGCGGGAGAAGCCTTTAGTCAAAGTACACTTGACATACAGAATGGACTAGACCAAACCCACATAACATGTATTTCATATTGTAAACTTGTTACCTAAAATGGCACTTTTTCTGAAGAGTGATTTCATAGACATAGCAAGAAACATTCATTTTCGTATTCTTTTCATAAATTGTTAACACAATATTCACATACCAAATAGATAACACTTTCTCAAAGCATCTAAAGAACAATAAATGCACATTTATAATACAATTGAAAAACATTTACTTTTTTGATTTGGAAGAAACATTAATGGATTATTATTCAATTACAAAAATGTAACCCACCTTGAATTCCTTGCTTAACAATTGTTCAAAGATGTCTCTCTTCTTGCTCCTCTTGCCTCTCCTCTTGATTTCCTTCAATATTGGCAAAAATCCTAATTCAATAGGAATCTGAATTGAGAACTTAAAAAGCACATTCACTAAAAATTGATTCTAGGGTACTTAAACCCATGCATTTTCTAAGCTTCATGAACCAAAATCCTTCCAAAAATTCAAAGGATTAAAATTGGGCTTACCTTGAATCTTCACCAAACAAAGATATGTTTGACTCAAATGGAAGCTCTTCTCTTCCTCTTTCTTTTTCCCTTTTTGAACAACTTCAAAATCACTCTTTAAAACTAAGAAAGTTAGAAACCTAGTTTAGCTTTCTCTTCTTTTCTTCTTCTCCCATGACACTCTCTCTTCCTCTTTTCAATTTTAATTTTTCACTTCATTATCTCCTTCAATTTACGTTTTTCTCCACCTTAAGAGCAAGACTACACTTTCTTCTTCCCATTTTATCCTTAATGAGTGCTAAAAGTCATCTTTGCCCTTCCTTTTATACTTCATGGTCTCTAGACGTGTCAAAAATGCCCTCAATTCATTCATAATGCATTAATTTCACTAAATAGTGAAATAAAATCCTACTAACATTAAAATAAATAATTAAACTCCAATAATAATTCTATCATGACCTCATAATTGATTTAAATCATGCTTAACAATCCATTCATTCTAAGGCAAAAATTTAAATTCCATAGAATATCACGCTTAACTCAACAAAAATATTTTGGGGCTAACACTTTTGAACTATTTTGTTAAAACTCCTATTTTATTAAATTGAATTAAAGTGTATTTGATGATTGTTGATTTTATTTGTTATCTTGAAACAAATTGAGAGAGTGAGTGATATTATTTGTGTAGGATTGTACAACAAGAGTTGGCAACCTATAAACTCGCAATCATTACGCCAATTGATTAGCTAGAAGAGAGATCCCGATGAATTCAATTGATCACCTGTAGGATAGTTTAATAACTAGTTGAATTGGTGGAGTGATTGGATAGGTTGAGAGATCATTCAATTGATTCCATTTGATTTGATTAGGGATAATTAATTACACCTTGAGAGAAGGTAGTTAATACATTCGAAAATCTTAGGTGAGACACGATTCAATTAATAAAATAGGAGGGAGACAAACTAATAAAAAAGTAATCTCTAGTCTTTAGATTCTTAAATTCTGATTTTCTACATTCTGGTATGGTTCAATATTCATTATTAGTCTTTTAATTTTAATTTAATTTATCAAATTATTTTTATTAAACAATTTCATTTCTTAAACAAATTTTGATCTAAATTAAGTGGTGTCTGAGCATCAATCCCTGTGAGATCGATATCCGCTTTTTAACTACAAGTCACGACTCATACACTTGTAGTTTTTAAGCATAAAACAAGTAGTTTATGTTGCATAATTACACTCAACAATTATCAGGGAAGAACAAGAGACTTTGAATACCCCCAATAAAACAACAGAGGCGGAAATAAGCTTCCAAGAGGTTACAAAGAGAAATTTTGGAAGGAATAAGATAGATACTCTTTGTTTTTATGAGCCATATTAGCCAAATAGCTTACCTATGGATATGATTTTTCTTTTATTGAGCCTCTTTGAGCTCTATTAGCCTTTCCTTTATGCTAACTATATTACATGCCTTTAACCTAATCAAATTTTTTACCTAAGCCTTAAAGCTAATGGAGCATTTCTGATTACTGATGTTTATGGATGCACAAGAGTATAAGTGTGGGGGTGTGCATATATGTGAGTTGACTAAAATTGTTGGAATGTCACTTTACATCTTATCAACGAATTCCAATATTGATGTAGCTTTTTTTAGTTTTTGAATAAAAAGATAAAAGAAAAAGAAAAAGAAAAAGAAAAATAAAAGAAAAAATGTGTTTAAATAAAATCATAAATGAGGAATTGTTTTGCAAGATCATTTATGCTAGTCTTTCCTCCTAAAGTTTTATAGAATGGATGATTTGAGTATGATGCAAATAAGGGAGATGTTACTTTAAAGGATCACTCCTTATGGTTATAATGTACCATTTAGAATTAATTTTTTTGAGTGATTCCTTCCAACTCCTTATACTTCATTTGGTTTGTGTATGAAGGTTTGAATCTAAGTTGTGAAACATAGGGCTTGAATTTAGGTTGTGAAATATAGTTTTTACATTCATCATAATTGCTGGTACCCAGTTTTGAGTGAATGTTAGTTTTTATACTTGATGTTATATTGAGTGCTTTTTTTTCTGTACTAGCTTTAATAGCTTTGCACTACACTATCCAAATAAATCTGACCTTATCCTTTTCCCACATTTTAACCTTAAAAAGTCATTTGATTCATGATTTTCTATGTGAATCCTATGGTGGAGAAATGAAATGATATGCAAAGTTATGGAATATCTTGATTATGAATGGTGTTTAAGTGTACCTATAGATCTATCTTATTTAAACACATTTTGTCAAAGTCTACCCCTAGATTGCTTAGTTTTTTTAAGGGAATGATTGTTAATTGATCATAAGTAAAGGCATCTAATGTTTAGTTATTGCCATGGTTTTAAAGGTTATTCCTCTTTTCTTATGAATATCTTTTCTTAGGAAATATGGAAAATGAATAAGTGTTTTGGATTGTGGCTTTGATTTTGTTGTTTTACCTGAGGATTGTCAAAAAGTAAGTATGGGGAACTTGATGTGTGTTTAATTGATTATACGTTTAGTCCGTAACACTTAGTGATTCAGGCTACGAAATGCTTAAGATATCCATTTTGACTCATATTTGGTTTTAGGAACAAGTTGGAAGTATAAGAACTAAAACTAGTTAAAAGTATATTCTTTGGGTCATCCCCTTAATGTTCAAACTCATTTGTCTTTGTGGAACAAGAAGGAGATGGATTATAGTGAAGATGGGACAAGAAAATGCAAGAAATTGAAAAATTCCGCATGACTTGCAAGGTACATAGCTGTGATGCATGGTTTGATTCATGGTCGTATATCCAATCGTGCATCTTCCTAAAAACCTAATTTTTACTATAAATAGATAGTTGAGCAATCAAACACAACTTGAATCTTTTTAGAACATGAAAGGAGGCAAAAACCTTACTTCTTTGGGATCTACAGAGGGCTAATCTTCCTTCTTCTGATTCGTAGGAAAATTGAAGCCGAAGAACACATTTGGGCATCTCTTCATTATGTATTGTTGATTCTCTCTCTAGAAATTGTTTATATTATCCTTACCTTAATGTTTTGGGTATTCATGTATGAATGATTAATATTCTCATTCTTAATAGATTTGTTATATATGAACACATTTCTAGAATACGGAATATAATACGTAATATTTGCATTTTCAATTCACTTTTGGTAAGCTAATAGTGATGAACCAATAGGGATAACATGATATAAGTTAAATGACCCGAGCTTGTGTAGTTTTTGCATAGATTAATCTGTTTTCTTAGTTCATAATATATCTTTCCTACTAAATCTAGAGAGCTTATTCTAGGTTATTTAATAGCTAAATTTAGTTAAAAAGTCTTATTTTGGTTAAACACAACCTAAGGGAGAACTAGGGTTAACATAACTTATTGCTAACCTACAATTAATAGTTTCTAAGAGAGGCGTGAAATCAATAAGATGATGAAGTATGTTTATTTATATGTAGGCCGAGATTGAACTAAGAACTGGACTCTAAACTTATTCATCAATCTTCTCACTTTTATACTGTTTAATTTGAATTACTTTCATTATTGCAATTTTACTTCATTTTGCTTATTGATTTTAACAAAATCCCCCTATATCCTAAGCACCAATTCTTTTAATTACAAAAGCTTCATGTACACTTCTTGTATATATGATCCCTACTTATCACTGTTATAAATCTTAGTGCAGAGTTAAGTTTTTATTTTCTAGTGCATTCGACACGAATCAATCCACATAAACTAAAAGGAGAGGAACTTAAGGAATTTCAAAAATCGACAAATGCATTTGCAATTAGTTGCTCAAAGAGACAGTTAACAAGATTAGGCAATTAGCTATGACAAGAGAAGTATGGCTTACATTTTCACCTAGAATAACAACCAGATGGAATCTTTAAAGACTAATATCCTACATGGTACTTTGGGGTTAAGGGCTTGTCCTTTAATTCCATTGACAATTTTAAGCAATTTTCAATTGGTAATTTGCAATTTGCTTTCACGGTTTGTCATTTTTTTTTCTTTTACCTTGCTATAAGATATAAACTACTTATATTTTCACATTTTGACTGCCTGATCTTAGCTTACTTGACAACTTCGAAAGGGACTTTCCTTTTGTATTTTTGGCTCTTGCCTTACCATAAAATTCTTTAATTAAAAAAACAAATTCAACACTTATCCTTTCCCGCTTATTGAAAATTGAGTTAATTATGGAAAAAATTCTATATTTATTCAATTTTACAATGCTAGCCTAAATTTTAAAAAGTCCTACTAAAATATCCCAATTTTAAGTTGTTGTGAAAATAGCTTAATATTAAGTTTTCTGTTAATATTGTTGACATGGCTAACTAAGTCAGATTTTTTTTACATGTCATGTGGCTGAGACGTGTCCCTTTTTTCTCCAAACTCATTTGTTTAATATTCAGTTAAATTTTCAATATAAAATAAATCGTAATTTCCCAAATCGACGGTATTATACTAGACTGTCTTGCTTCCACTATAAACTCCTACTGTAATACGATGTTAAAATATTCCTTTCTTCGTTCTTCTTTTCAATTTTTGTTTCTAAAAGGGTGATTTGTGATTATTCTTTTGAATGCTCTTTAGGGCTAAGAGAGTCTGAGTGGAGGCTAAAGAACAGAGCTCCCCGAATGTGCAGTGGTTCGCTCAAACTAGTTTCACCACAGGGAACGAATTTGAAAAGCAAGATGGAAATGCATCAAATTTACTATAGTTAGCTGCACCAAACAATTTTATAATTTAATAAAAACTATTATAAATTAATATAATAATTTAATCGTTTATTTTAAAATCTTAAATATAAAACGATAACAAAAAGAATTATGTTAAACTTTTTTTTTTGAAATCAAATCCTGCTCATATATTATTGAATATCATGATGAATACAAGCAAGAATACATTCCGGAGG
>JAOQML010119771.1:0-11969 GCA_027568935.1 Erythroxylum urbanii
TAATTCGTGGGTTAAAGAAAGTGTACTTAGATGATTGTTGGGTACCATGACACATGTTATGACATTCACCACTTAATAATCAAAAATAAAAGCTAATGTCTTCTTGCTTACAATATTACCTATTTCTTAGTAATCAGTCCATTTGTCTCCCAATTCTAGTCCAATTAACTCCCAATATTCAATGACACTTGCCATTAAATCACAATATCATTCATAAAAGTTTCTACTACCAACTGACACTTATTTTCATTACTATTCATCAATTGTCTAGCTACTTGGTATTTTTCTTAGTCCAAAAATACCCTTAACTCCAGAAAATTCTCAAATTTCACCAAAAATTCTAAATCACTAATTAAACAAACCAACTAAATTTTCAAGACACATAATCCATAATTCACATTATAATCACTTTTAATAAAAATATCATTCATACATGAAAAATGTCAAATGAATGCATGAACAGTCATTGTAATGTGTTCAATTTTCAACAATCACATGTATGTGTTTGCTAATATTATGCATAAACATGAAATGCATTTTTTAATCCCTCAATAATATTTCTCTTATATGGAATTCTCAAGCTCTAACCTTTAGTATGGGAATGGGATGTTTCAATAAACCTGAATTAAAATTATGGGAATTGTAATCCCTCAATTAACAATCTATCCAAAACCTAAATTAGATCTGAAGTTGTCCAAACTACCGAAAACCTATACAAGATCGCTCTTCACACAAATTTATCAATTTGATTTAATTCTTGTTATATTAAATTACCTAACTCTTGTTAGCCCAATTTAATGATTTTTGACTTGGTTCACCCTCTCAGTTTATCACCAAATTATGCAAATGTAGAAATTAAATCACAAGAAATCCAATAGGAAACAGAACAATGAAATTTCATTAATATCAAAGATAAAATAAACTGAAGGTGAGTTTAGACATTCCTAAACATTCATACAATTCTATCATCAATGGCCATCCCACTTCTATATAATAATAAAAAGGGAAAATTAACCGAAGACAAAATCAGAGTGGATGATGGAGGTAGCAATGGCAGGAAACCTCCTATTCTGGGAAGTGCTTCACGTTGGCTTCTTCTCCACGTCTCTCTTCCTTTTTCTCTTTCTCAATACTTTATAAACTCTCTAGGGTTTCTGAATTATGACTGATGCAAAAGCTCCCTCTTTGTGTTCTTCTTGTTCTTTAAATAGCTTTTATGTTTTAAGTAGCTCTAAGGTTTTTCTAGTATCAAAAAGGTTTAAAAAATCCCTAGAAACATTACGTTTTCTCTTGTTTACGTGTTGACCTGATGCAGGCCATGATTTTTGCCTTGCATGCCACGATCTTGGCCTGCATCCAACCTTTCTATCATAATTGTGGCAAATAAGCCACGATTGTTGGCTGTGTCATTACCTTCTGTCATGATCGTAGGCTATGTCATAGTCTTCTATGACGATGGTGGCCTATTGTGCCACGATAGTAGGCTATTGTTTTAGCCCAAATGTCTCTAAAGTTTATCTGTTCTTTAATGTTGACCCTGAAACACTAATAAACACATCAATTAACATTGAATTCCTAAAAACATTTAAACACACAAATATAATATTTAAGCTCAAAGACTTATACTAACCTATAAGAACACTTAAACACACAAACTAACACAATTATAACCTAAACACAAACTATACACTTAAATTAACACTGAATACCTAACAAACTAAGCCCTAAAATATGATGCAATTCACATTTATCAACATCCCCACACTTAAATGTTTACTTGTCCTCAACCAAACAAAATAACAAACACATAACACATGATGCAGTAATGAAACAATGGCTTCAACTTCATGAAATAAATCTAACTTTAAACACGATCATTCAAGTTATATCAAATCATTAACGTGCGAAACATGCGTTTAGGGACTTTGAGCTAAATGTACAAATTAATCGAGATCCAAGTGTTAATTTATTTATCCTTTTCAATTGCATACACACATTAATAATTTTTTGCTCATTTAGACTCTATAACTACTCCTAAGTATGTTTTCATGATGTCAAGCTCAAGTTCAATAGGTTTTTCATTAGAAAACACATTTTACATTTTTCATCATTATTTATTTATTTATTTATTGAACGTGGACTTAGTCTTTTTACACAAAGGCAAACATTAGTAATGATTGTCGATCTGGTTACTCGACCAAGTCATATTTTTATTAAGCTACTTGGTTGGAACGTCATTATAGCTTTTTCATACAGAGGCACATATTTGTGATGCATATCAATCTAGTTACTCAACTATATCACATTCCCAACTAGCTACTAACTCTATTCGTAACCTAAAGGTCAGCTGAATAGTTATTCATTTAACATGCTTTTTTTAATTTTCGTAGCTTGTTGTTTTAGATACTCGTTTCCATGAAAAATACTAGTTAATTTACTTAAGTTGAAAGGCCTCAAATTACGAATGAATGTGACAATTTAGAGGTGGACAAACTTACACTAAATCCTAATTAAGTTGTATATTCATCTAAAGAGCCCAATTCACTAATTTTTATGAGCTAATGATTCTTCACAACCTAATAGTCTATGTTCAAAATTAAATCAATTTCAATCTATCTAAGCCATTGACACATTCAAGCAATTCACAAGATGCAACCTAACAACTATCATACTATATGCAAAATCACATACAAAGCAAAAAACATAACCCTCCCCACACTTGAACAACATATTGTCCTCAATGTGAGAAGGAAACAAACAAGGACATAAGAAAAGAAGAAACATAAAGTAAAACAAAAAATAAAAACAAAGATTAAGACTAATTCGAAAAAGAAAAGGAGTTAGACAAAGTCTTATGGAGATGGAGGTGGGGATGGTCTCGAGGATGCCAATTGAACACCCTATGCCTCAAAATATCGATGGATATCATGTATATCTGACTCTAACATCGTGGAACTCAGGCCATCTCCCTCATCATTCTAGAGTTCTCCGCAAGTGTATCCGTAATCACCTTATTGTGTTGTGGAGATTGTATCCACAACTTTCTTCTAGCATGATTCTTCTATTTCTTCTTCCTTCTTGTACTCTTCGTTAGTCAAGTTCTCTTCCACCTATTGAGGTGGCACTGAACTCGAACTCACTTGACTTCCCCTAATCTTAACATATGTCTTTTGACTAATATCCCAAAGTTCCATATTATAGGACTTAAGAATTTTAGCCCGTCATAAATGGTGATAATTTAGGAAGTCTGGGAAACAGACAGTTAAGCCACTACAATCCATGCCATAATATTTAGCAACGACAGAAACTAGGTACCCCATACCTAAATTGTTTCTCTTCTTATGTGGAGTTGCAGCAATAACATTCATCACACGTGTGGAGGTGCACACTAGACTACTATGGTTCATGCACCACAATATAAAGAGTTCATTTGTTCTCACACTTTTTAGTTTCTGATTTATCAGAAACCAATTGACATATGAGTTTGTGCAGCAGCAAGTGCTCGTAGGTCCTTATTATGTTGTTGTGGGCATTTTTGGCATCAAATTTCTATAACCTGGTAAGCTCATTCCAACAGCAAAAAAGATAAAAATCATTATGCTGATCGATAATGGAGGATTTGAGGAACTCACACATATTGCATATGATTTCTACTTTTAGTTCGTAAACTCGTGCCCGTAACCTAAACCATGTTTCCTTGGGGTTCTTAGGTTCATAGGAAAGGGAAGTAAAGAATTCTAATGTGAGCTCCTGGTAGACAAGAAATTGGAAATGTATGAATTTGGCCCACTTAATTCTTTCAGCTAAATTCTCTACCCTATCATATAGTTCCAATCTATTAAGTGTATCAAAATCAAAATATTTAGGGACTACGATTTGCTTAGCATTGAGGGATTGCAAAAAAATACCTTCCTCCTCTGTATCAATCGGGAAGGGTACTCTGAAGTCTACTCCTTTGTTTCTTCTCCCTCTTCCCAAAACTTGGTTTTGTCTCGATGATTGCTCCCATCTAGACGATTGCTTAATGTGCAACATATTGGCTTGTTAATAGGTAAGGTTGGAAGAAATTTGGAGGTTTGAAATTTTTGTAGAGAGAAGTGAGAGTGAAAGTTTCAAATCTAGAGAGATAAAGTAAAAGTGAAAGTGAATGAAAAACTTAGGTTAGAAATGAATATATAGGTGGTTGGAAGGTAAATTTTCTTTAAAATTTGCATGTTTCCCTTTTCTTCCTAATCACAGGCCACGATCGTGGCCTAGTTTCCACCAATTTTTCAGTTTTTTTTCTTTTGTTCTTTCACATTTTTTAAACCACTTCTTAATTCTTTTGTGGCCTTTTACCTCTTTTTGGCCTACTTGATTGATAATCCAATTTATATCGAAGTCCTATTCCTTCACGATTTTACTTGGAAACAAAACAATCTAAACTACAAAATTCAAACATTCTAGTAAAACCAATCAAAGGAAATAAAATTTCATGGGTTGCCTCCCATGCAACACTTCTTTTAGCTCGACGCTCTTTTTAGCTCGTGGTGGTTTGAATGAATGATGTAATGGTAGTATAGTCACTAATCTTACAATTTGCATATGAGTTGCATGCTTTGGTTTCTAACTTCCTTATGATTCTCCTTTCTTCGTCTTCGTCTACTTGATCATTTCTTTCTAGACACATTCCCAGGATCCTCAATATCTTCCCATTCTCCTCGAGGTTTAGGTTCCTTGATATTCATTGGAGGTAAAGGAGAACAGTAGTCTTTCTTTGACACCTTGAAGGTTATTTGCTCCTTTCCTACCTTTAGAGTTATTTCACCTCCATTAAAGTCAATGATTGAGCGAGTAGTGGCTATGAACAATCATCCAAAAACTAGAGAGATTTCCATATCTTCTCCAATGTCCAAAATATAGAATTCTGTGGGAAAGGTAAATTTATCAATTTGCACATGCACATCCTTAATAATCACCTTCGGTTGATGAACTGTTCTATAGGACATCTTCACTAATATATTTATGGGTACTAAATCTCTTAACTAATGGTATAGGGCATCATATTAATACTCGCACCTAAATCTGCGAATACCCTGTCTATGTTGACTCCATTAATATTGCAAGGAATGTAAAACTCCCCTGGGTCCTCTTTCTTCTGTGATATGTAAGGGTTTTATTCTTTTATGTGCTCCTTAACCTTTTTCTCGATTGATTTCTTTAGGGTGAGCCTCCTTTGTAGTTATATCGTCATGTTCTCAACCTTGGTTGATTCAACCGCCTTAAAATTCCTTGTCTACATACTTGAAATTGAATTTTTCTTAGCTAGAATAGGGTATGGGAATTTATATCGAAGTTCTTTAATTGGCTCAATTTTAAGCTCACTTTGAAGGAATTCCATAATTACCTGTCCTTCACCTTTATCTCCGTCTTCCTTCACGTGTTCAAGTTCCTTCTTCTAGGTCTGAATGATAGAGTTATACTAGGCATTGCTTGGAAGGGTTCCTGCATTCTGAGTAGACATCGCCTCTGCTAATTGACCTATTAGGACTTCTAGATTTTGTAATGACAGGGCATGGTTCTTTCTTACTTGTTCGAATTTGCTTTCGAGGCTCCTACGTGCATCCTCCATGCCTCTAATTTTGTCCAAAACCTTATCTAACTTAGATTCCATCGAGCTTGGCTTATCTTGTTGAAGGCTTGCTTATGCCTGTGCCCTAAACTGTCCTCCAGCTTTATTTGTCCAAGAGAAGTTAGGTGTTTTTTCTACCATGGGTTATGGGTGCTAGAGTAGGGATTATTACTCCCTTCTCATTTATATTACGCTCCCATATTATTTACTTGCTCTAGATCTCTTTCCTTCATTAAGCAACATTCCACGGTATCATGGTCCATTTGTCCACAGAGTTCACACTTTAGAGCTGTGTTGTTGAGCTATGTCATTAAGTTGTCAAATTTTCTTACATTTCCATCATTTGATTGACAGCCACAATTCCTTTTTCTTCAAAGAAGGTAGTGGTCTGTCTACTTCACTCATTCATCCACAGGCAACTATTACTTGCCATCTCCTCTATCAGCTTTTCCACTTCATTAGATGTCTTCCTCATCAGTGATCCTCCTAAAGTTGTGTCAATCATTCCTCTCATCGATAGGTTTATTCTATTATAAAACATTTGCAAATAGAATTCCATGGGTAAGTTGTGGGTTGGGCACTTCTGTTGCAAATCCTTGTATCTCTCTGACACTTTGTAGATTGATTCCCCATCACCTTGCCCGAAATTGGTAATTTCCTTTATGATCTTAGTGGTCTTAGTCAAAGGGAAATACTCATTTAAGAAAGCATGAACTAGCTGATCCCACATCGTGACATTGGCTGGGTTAAGGAAATGGTACTAAGCCTTTGCTATATCTTTAAGGGTAAAGAGGAAAAACCTAATTTTGACTGCATCTTCTGACATTTGATGGTACTAAAAAGTATCACATATTTCAAGAAAGTTCACTATATGTGCATTGGGATCTTCATTTTCCAATCCATAAAACCGCACATTCTGTTAGAGCATATTTAGGAGGGCTAGTTTTATTTCAAATAAGGCTACTTGAACAAGTGGCCTAGCTACTTCTTGGTTATCTGCATTAAACCCTGGTCTCATGAAGTCTATCTGTGTCCATTGTTGATGTCCTTGGTTTGCTCCATGGTCAATATTCTACTGAAATTCCTCAGCCATTATTGATTTCATGATTTCTTATTCTTCATCTTCACACCGAGCTTTCCTAATGGTTTGTTATAGTCGAGTGATGCCCAAATCTAAAGTTTCAGCTACATGACTCGAACCTCTCATGACTCTTGTGTTCATACAAGAGCATGATTCTATAAATAGAAAGGAGAGAATGAAAACAAAAATTAAAAAACTAAACTAAACTCCTTAAACTATAGAATTAAACTAATCTCCTCCCTATTAATAACACCACAAACTTGATCACAAATTTCTGATATGAGTAAATTTTAATAATTTAACCTCGACAATCAGCAAATGCACAGGTCATTTGCATAGTACCTAAGGTGTCGATCCCACAAGGATGGTTAATATAATCCTAAAATCTAAGGTTAACATAAATCATAATAATTTAAAATGAACAAAACTAAAGTAAGAATTTATTTCAACCATGTAATCAATTTCAAGAATGAAATCCAGAAATATAAATAAAATAGCATATGCAACACCCAATCAAGAATCAACCTAAGAACTAACAATTGAGAGAAAGGGGAATTTTATTTGACTTTAATGAGAACCTAACTGATTATAAATTACTGGATTACCAGTTCTAGACGGTCCTCGGGTTGATTATTCTCACTCGAGTTATAACCATTAACCTTATTTTATAAACCCTAATCAGATTATATGAATTGCAATCTCTTGATTAACAATCTATCTAAAACCTGAATTAGATTTGAAGTTGCCCAAAACTACTGAAAAACTATGCAAGATCTCTCTTTGCACAAATTTATCGATTTGATTTAATTTTTATTCTATTAAATTACCTAACTCTTGTTAGCAAAATTTAGCGATTTTTCACTCAGTTTACCCTCTCAGTTTATAACCAAATTATTAAAGTGTAGAAATTAAATCACAAGAAATCCAATAAAAATTAGAACAACCAAATTCCATTAATATCAAAGATAAAATAACCCAAATGTGAGTTTAGATATTCCTCAACATTTATACAATTCTATCATCAACGGCTATCCCAATACTATACAATAATAAAAATCAAAAATTAAACGGAGACAAAATCGGAATGGAAGATGGAGGCAGTAACAGCAAGAAACCTCCACTTCCTGGAAGTACTTCGTGCAGGCTTCTTAACCACGTCTCTATTCCTTCTTCTCTTTCTCAATATCTCGATAATCTGTCTAGGATTTTTGAATTGTGGCTGATGCAAAAGCTCCCTCTCTGTGTTCTTCTTGTTTTTTACATAATTTTATGTTTTGAGCTGCCCGAGGATTTTTTTCGGGGTAGGAAAGGTTCGAAAAATCTCTCTAAACTTGACATTCTCTTATTTGTACATCTACCTGACGTTGTGGATTGTGTCATAATCTTCTGTCAAGATCCTGGCAAATGGGTAACGATCGTGGGCTAGCTCCAGTGCTTCTCTCATAATTGTGGCCTCTTATGCCATAATTGTGCCTAGTTTTTTCAGGCCGAATGTCTCTGAAACTTCTCCGTTGTATAATGTTGACCCTGAAACATTAACAAACACATCAAAGTACCTCAAAAACATAATATTTAAGCTCAGAGAGTTATACTAACTCATAAAAACTCTTAAACATGTAAACTAACATAGTTCTAACCTAAGCAGATAGTAAACACTCAAATTAACATTAAATATATAACAAACTATGCCCTAAAATATGGTGCAATTCACACTTATCAGGACGCAAGATGAAAATCCAATATTTCCAAAAGACTCTTTTCTTACCAAAGGCACCTAGCAACTATGGTAAGGGATTTTTTTCTCACTGATGGTGCCCAAAAACTATGCCAACAGGTTATTTTCTTACCGAAGGTGCCTAGCAACCATGTCTATGGGCTCTTTTGCCCACCGAAGGTGCCCATTGACAATGTCATTGTGCACTTTTCAAATTGAAGGAGCCCAACAACTAAGCCAAAGGGTTGTTTTCTCACTGAAGATGCCTAGCGATCATGCCAATAGGTTGTTTTGCTTACCGAAGGTACATAATGAGCATGTTAATGGGTTGTTTTGCCTACCATAGGTGTGCCATGAGTTGTTTTGCTCATCAAAGGTGCCCAACAATAATGGCTACAACATTTTTTCCCGCCACAGGTGTTTTAATGGCTTGTTTTGCTCATCGAAGATGACTAGTGACTATACCAATGGGTTGTTTTGCCTACCAAAGGTGCCCTAATGAACTGCTAGCTCACCTAAGGTGCATAGCGATCATGCCATTGAGCTATTTTCTCACCGAACATGTGTTAGGTTCTGATCATGCATTTCATAGATAATATTTATCAAATATATGCAGCAGAAATAAAACAGAACCTTAAAAACCAGATCTACTCATGCATATAGATATAGAGAAAAAAACATGAAATGTAAGATGTTTACATACCTTTCTATCGATCTCCTTCGTTCTTTAATCTTCTCTATGTTGGGTTGTTGTAAACCACAATGATCAACGCAAACAATCTTTAATGAAAGTCCATACGAAGATAGAAGGATGAAACCTCACTAGGAGATGGCTAGAATTATTTCTTTATGTTAGCAAAGATAAGAACTCTTAAGAGAGTTAAAAGCGAATAAGTGTGTGTGTAAGAAAAATAATGTATCTTTCTTATTTTGTGTCTTACACAAGATCCATAAAAATCATCTTAATTTTTTACACCATTTGGCCTTCCATAACCCCCATTACTAATGGAAAGTTATGGGAAGTTAATGGTCATGAATAACAAGCATTAATGGAAGTTATGGGAAGTCAATGACCATAAATAGAATGCAATAATGTAAGTTATAGAAAGTTAATGACCATTAATAGAATGCATTAATGGAAGCCAACAACACTTGTTTCTAATTCGTTCTATGCAACGTTTTCTACTATGACCCATTAGGTTCTCGATTATGTTGGCCATTTGAATTAACACTTAATTCAAGTAAATCAAAAGCAGTATCTAGCAACATGTCATAAACCCCAATTGATTGGGAAGTCAGTAGTTTGGCTATGAATCCTTCCATACGCAATGTTCCATGCAATTTCTCTTTTCACCATCTATACGCCACTTAGTTCAGAGTATGTTCAAAGTGTCAACTCCTACTAGAGTGACTACGTCACATTTTGCTTAACTGACATTAGATCTTGTCCCGAGGATCTCATTACACTATATATTATTAAAGACTCTCTTCATGACACATATCTGCTTTAGCTAGAGACTCCCAAGTAGTGAACCTGATAAGAGGTCGTGGGCATCATCTCCTTTCATCAGGAGTGGAAAATCCTTTATTGGCTGCTCAGTTACCTCTAAATACCTCAAAACCCAATCACCATCCTATGAGCAACCCCTAAAAGGTACCGATGAATTGAGTCAAAACATAGGATCAGTATCCAAGATATCCTTGAGCACCTCAAGTTGAAGGATACTTACATTATTGCTATAATGAGACTATCATTGACACTGGAATAGAATATCCTTATGATTGTCTCATAATAGGTCAATCCAATGTACTTACTAGCCTTAGTAAGCATCCACTTGTTAACTTTAAACAACTCATGTCTTTAAGTTATGAAATCTACTGCTTGATTTAGTCAAGGAGTATAACATGCACTAGTCTATCTAGTTTACTGATATCCCATCTCATTAATCCAATGATTAGGGAATGTTTAGATATTAACATAATTACACATGATAGGAATCTCATTATCTTGATCTCATTTATAAGTTCCTTCATGCTATGTTTTATATCAAGGACTTCATTAAATCAACTTAAGATCAACATCAAATCCATAAATGTGTGAACATCAAAATAATGAAAAATTCCTTTTTTAATTATAAAATGGTTTTGTATAATATGTGCTAAAGGTGATTGCCTTTAGAGTACTTCTTTAACAAACTCCCACTAGCACTAAAGCCAATCACCTTAATACCTAATACCATAGGCGTGTATATGTGACAAAAAACTCTTTTAAGAAATAGGATTACTCAACGAATTAGCTATATTTTGATCGGTAGGAACTCTCTCTATCTTGACATCATTTCTACCAATGATCTTGCTAATCAAATGGTAGCGCCTCAGTATATGTTTGGACTTATGATGAGACCTCAGTTCCTTTGCCTGCACTATAACCCCATTGTTTTCACAATACAACTGCACTAGGTCAACGATGCTTAAAACCAAATCAAATACCATTGTGAACTTCTTGGTCCAAATTTTCTTCCTTTGCCACTCCTGAAGCTATAATGTACTCTGCCTCTGCCATCGAATTAGAAGTCGTCTTTTGTTTAAATCTTTTCCAACTAACTGCACCACCTTTCATTGTGAATACTTATTAGACTGGGATCTGTAGTGATCCCTATTAGATTGAAAGCTTGCATTAGTATACCTAATAACCATAAGTTAACTTCTTCGTATACTATGAATACATCTTTAGTTCTTCTCAAGTAATTAAAGATATTCTTGATAGCCACCCCATGATCCTCACCAGGGTCTGGCTGATATCTGCTCATAACACTTAGAGCACACGATACAATGAGTTTAGTACATAATATAGCATACATGATTGATCCTATAGCTAAAGCAGAAGGAATTAAACTCATGTAAGTCTGATAGTTGTGCATTAGTGTGAGTTTTTTTAAGTATTTGGCATATGTTTCTTGCATAATAGTTTATTATTGTTGTATTTTAGGATTCATTTTATACGTTTTTATTAGTTTGATCTTCATTATTTTTCTTTTACATTTAACGTTTATTTAGGATAAGAATTGATTATTTTGATGTAGGAGTGCATGTTGACAACTTGGAGATTAAGCTAGAGACTAAAAGAGGAGAAGAGAAGAGGAAGCATTCTACTGCAAGAACCCATAATCATGCAAATCATGCTAATTCCCACGATCGTGGGATATTTAATCTGAGAACATATGCGAGGTCCAATTAATTTTTAGGTTTTCTGGACTATATAAGATAATAAAACCCCTAAGGATGTGAGAGGACGTGAACCCTATATGTAGAATAGCCTCTTTAAGTGAAAATCCAGATTTAGAGTCCTGAGGAACGTGGGAGTTTGTGACACTTTCTTGTTCAACAACATGTTTGATGATGCAATAAAATTGAGATTATTTTCTTTCACTTTGAAACATTGAGCAAAGGTGTGGTATAATTTGTTTAATTCGAGGAAGATCACTACTTGGGAGCAGCTAGCCCAAGCATTCCTTGCGACGTACTTTCCATTGACCAAGACAAGAAGAATCATAAAGTAGATC
>JAOQML010119788.1:0-19313 GCA_027568935.1 Erythroxylum urbanii
AGAACTTTCTCTTCATTCTCTTCACGGCAACCTAAAATCAAAGTAATGACCATGCAAGATTTGAATGTCATAAAATATCAAATTAATGACAAAACAAGAGATCAATTTAGCCTAAGAAATTAAACAAGTAGATGTTCTTTTATACAAAGATGATCAGAATTTCAATTTAGTTTAGAACAAGTGAGAGTAGTACATCTATCTCTGGTACTTAAGTCTCCCCTTCCTAAGTAAAAATCAAATAAAAATCAAAGCATAGCAAAATAAAGAAATGAAGATCATGTTTCCATACAATTTCATATGTATCTGTATTGATGGCCTTAAACACACTATCGCATGTGCCGTCTCCAAACTCATGCAACAATTTATATCTGAGGAAGTAATGGAGATTTTATCAACAGAATTGTGATACGACGAATAAGAGGAAGACAAAAATTATTAAATTCACGTCCACTTCGCGAAAAAAACACACCTTTCCATTATTATAATTGTAGGAGTCAAAAGCCAAAAACTTTTCAGTTGCTTTCTATGAACCTCCTGGTAGAGGTTTCTACTCTCTCAACAGAGTGTGGATTACAAGATTGCAGAAACAAATTAGTGGTAAACTGTAGCTGGTTATGTACAACATGGAGAGGAATCCAAATCTCATCGTAGGAGTGATTATAAATAAGCCAAAATGTTAAAATTAATTTAAAATATAGAGCATAAAGCTGATAATTGAAAAAAAACTTACAATTGGTAGAGCCAAACATGGTAATCTACAATCAGGGCCTAAAAGCAGTTGATCCTGAAACAATTATAGTTATAAGACTTTCAATGCGAAATTAACGTAAATTAGATAATTCAATAAAAAAAAGATGCTCAACAATGAAAAATATTGAAACAAAATAAGATTTCTGAGGGTATGAGTCAGAAAAGAAACAGAAACAAGGGCGGATCTGATCAATGCAAAAGTCCGAACAACAATTTGTAGAAAAAGCAAACAAAAAATAAAACAAATACGACAGAGAGGGAGAGAGAGATACCTGTAGATAATTGAATCTAAAGACCAATTGGTAATCATATTCAATGTCCTTTCTTTGCTGACCTCACATTTTCGCAGGAACCAAACAGCAAATTAGAACATCATACACACGTAAATACACACACATAAACAACCAAAAGATCAATAAGAACATAGATAATAGAGCAAGAAATTAGTTAACTAATCGAAGAAGCGGTGGAGAGGCCTGCCATACGTCAAAACATATCATATGAATGAGATCAACCCACCTTCAGAAACGAATTCAATCCAAGATCTACAAACCCTTAAGTCTAAATAATCCAAAACCCAGCAATTGAGCAATAGGAAAGCTATAAAAATAGAAACCCTATAATTGTGAAATCCGTGGCAAATTAAAACCAATATCCGTATTGGATCGATGGAAACACAGAGCAATGGATATAAAGAGGAAAAAGAAGAACCTGGAATAGCGAGAGAGGAGTGTGAAAAATAACTAATAAGTAGTTTCCTAAGTTGTGTATATATAAGTTAATGGGCTTTGTTTGGTGTTATATTTATGGAAAATGTCCTGAAGCCCTTTTCCATTTATTTCATTTATTAAATAAATAAATTAAAATGTGATGAAAGTGCACTAGATAAAGTGCCAGCGATGCTTACTCATAGCTTATATTTGGATTAGGTTTTCGATTTATTGCTTTCGATAATACGTTTCTAAATACGTTTCTATGATAAGAATAGGATACGTGGTCACAAAACAATGTTATTTTGTTAATTATTTAATAAAAATTTAACATAAATGAATACAATAATTAAATAATAGAATTTTAAAAGTTTTGGACTCTTTTTTAGTTTATTTTTAGACAAAATTTGCTATCTTAAATAAATGTCTAAAAACTCCACAAATTTTTAGATTATTTAAGATAATTATTAGATGTGTCTAGGCATAAATGTCTAAAACCTCCTTATTTTGGTGTAGTGCAAGAAAATAAAAAATTTAAAGCAAAAAATTTAAAAATTTTACTTCCTATTGAGGCGCTGATAATATATCCTTAAAACCTGCAAAAGCCTCATTTATAATTTATAACATAGGTGACGAAAAAATTTCTTTATTTGAAAGTCTAAACTAGGTAATATTACACATAGAACCTAACACGTTATTGTCTTCATATTCTTGTATTTTATTTTATATTCTTGTATTTTTTTTCTATTGACCCTGAAGTAAATCACTTGTTAATATAGAAATCACGTATAATATGTAAAATACACAAGAAGGGGGCTGAATTGTGTTAAATCGTCTAAGATATGAATTTTTAAAATCTTCTTGATTTTCTTGACAAATTCAGATGATTACAAGTTTAAACAATGCACTTGATTTGATGAGTAATGCAATAGTGAAAATTAGTATCTATTCCTCTAACAACAATAGAATTAAAAAAGTAAGAGTTAGAGAATAAGACACCGTGATTTATACTGGTTCACCCATAACCTTGGGCTATGTCAAGTCCTCAGAGTTTGTCTAAGATTTCACTATCTCCTTCAATGTTACAAGTATTATTTCTATACTTTCAGAGCCTCTTCAGGTCTCTTTCACAAAGTATTCTTTATCTGCTTCCTTAGCCTCTTCAGGCTCTAGCCTTCTTTCCTCTCGAAAAGATATTGTTTGAGTTTTCACACTCACGTTACAGATGTATTGGCTCTCTTTCTTTCTTTCTTTCCTCTTAGAATATTTTTCACAGCATAAGCACTTGAGCACAGAATTTCTCTAAGTATTTTTGTACATGCAAATTTTAATTTTGAAGTTTATGACTACGACTAATATTTATAGCCTAAGTCTCCAACGATCTTTTTAAGAAATCTGCTTGTCGAGTCTTATAAAGTCTATTATTAGTTGAGTCCTGTAACTAACTTCAACTAACTGACATTCTTTTCACATTCTTCAATTACATTGTCTTGCTTAGATTCGTATGCTTTATACTTTGTCTGATGTCTTAAACTTGATCACTTCGTCTAATCCGTCTTATTCAGCTTTTGAGTATCATCTCGATTTGATGATTTGTGCCACTTATATTTATCTGCGCACTTAACAAATTCATCAAACAGTTCACAAACTTTTATTATTATTATTATTTGACTTTCATCAAAATCAGTAGAAGAAGTAAAGTCTTCTTAACCTACCAATCTCCCCCGTTTTGATGATAACAAATAATCATAATATTAGAAGATAAAAAATTCAGACGAATATACAAAGGTGCAATATACAAAGATGATATTCAAATCTCCTTTTTATTGTTCTAGTTATCTATCTATCTATATCTCCCTATCTCATCTTCTCTCCCCCTATTTGTTATTAATAAAAAAAGGGTTTATTTTAGATGCTTCAAAATTTTAGAAAACATTTGTTGAATATCAGTGCGGATCGTCTTGAGTTCTTCTTCTATAGAAACACGTAGAGGTGCTAATTCCTCATAAAGATCACCCACTGCATCACCCAGTATATCGACCTTAGTATTCATTTGCTCAATGCTTTTAGCTAAGGCTTCTTAAACTTTCGTCTGCTTGTGACTAGCGTCAGTCTATTCGATGAAATTATTCAAGAGCTTCGAATTAACGATATGATCTTGTAGTATTTCACTAAGTGGATGAACATACTCAAAAATAGATAGTTTTTTAGGTGAATCGTCTAATTCTATGATTCTAATAGATGGTAGTTTGAAAGGTGGTTTTTCAACAAGGATATCAAGATCATCAGGTCTGGGTAACCTATAAATCAGTTGCCTTAGAAGGTGTAAAAAAGTTTTAACTGAAGGAATGAAACCTAAGGGTTTGAAATGAATAAGCAAATGCACAAAGGTTTCTAAGTGAAAAACGATACCTTCAATTGTGATACTTTCATACCTTCCTTCTGATATTGAGCCAACTACCTTGAAGCTTTCGTCTTTAGTAGATGCTCCAAAATTACTTCTTGATGCCCTTGATGTATGATGTGATGCTTACATGTTGAGCTGCGTGACATACATCGTCTATGCTCTTTACTGCCGGTTGAATTTCTTCTTCTATGAGATCATCTTCTTTTCTTTCAGGAAACTTCTTCTTCCCTTTTTCTTTGTTATCTACCGAGGCTAAAATTCTAGGTTGTACATCTGGTACAATCTTAATTGTCGTTCTGCTTGTCAATGGATAGATTGTACAAGGATTTTTCGTAATCTTCAATGGATATGGTTCTGCCTTTTCGTCTCGCAGAATATTATATAATCTTCGTTCTTCATGATTTAGAAGATGTATCGACTGATCATTTACTGTTATATGTTCAACTTGAACCTTAACTTTTCGTGTAGTAGGTTCTCTGATGATAATTGAACCTCTATTACAATCAAGTGTTGATTCTTCTATGACCTTCATTTTTAAATCTTCTTTCTTCATTGGGTGAGGAGGGTAAAAATTTATTAATTGCTATTCAGACAGTGTCTTCGTCTTCTTTTCAACAATCTGTGTCTTTTGTGGAACATCAGTCGATGAAACCTTCTTCTTCTAAATAGGTTTCGTCTTCTTTTGTTCTTCTACTGGTTTGAAAGGTAGTTGTTGTTGAGGCTTCTTCTTCTCAAACACTAACTTCCTTTTTATCTCTATCTCTCCAAACGATTGTTCTTGTTGAATCTGAGGGATAGAGATGGTTGGTTTAACTGGTTGTTGTTGTTTCTCTTGATCCTTTTCACTCTCAGAGCCTACACCAAGAATCAAAACTCTTTGATTCTTCTATTCTTATTATCATAAGGTCATTAATCTTGGTGACCTTCTTGACTTCTTGAGCCTTTCTGATTGGAGCGTCACAGCCTTCCTCTTTAAAGACACTTAGTGAGTTGGTTATTAAACCTTGCTTTCCTTCTTTTGTGGAATTGTCTTGGCTTGTATCAGGTTATTAGATGATTGTTCAACCTTTACCCTTGCTAATATTCTTTTTAACGATTGAGGTGTTGATTGTTTTTCAGACGGAACATTTCTTTTGCTTCATCTTACTGAAAGCTTCCCCCTAGACTGTGCTTTCGGTGTGAAATCCTCATCCGCTTCGGCTCCAGTCTTGATCCCTATTTTGTGAATATCAGAGGCATTGATAACACTCTTAACATTCAACTTTACTTAGTTTCCTCTATCAAGTAGGATTCCAGATGCTTTAAAAAATCTTGTTAACAACATACCGTAAGGTAAAGAACCACTCTTCAGATGATATTCCTCCCTGGCCTTTATCATGTACTTGAGAATCAAAAATGGAAGATTAACAAGTTGGTGATTGAGGAGATGAAATAGATAGTGTTCATCATTCATTGTCACCACGTCCTTTGATCCTACTCTCGGTAGGATACAATGAAGAAGAAGTAAGTGAAGAACCCTAGCCATTGGAATGAGGGTTGAAGGATTCTTAACTCCTGGATTACTAAATCCATATGTCGATTGATGTTGGCTTCATCTATATGACTTTGAGCGATCCAATTTGTATTGTTAAATAATTCTGCTCCTTCATTTGGACACCCTATAGCCTCCATCATGGAATCTTATGTGATTATTACCGACAACCCATCTACCATCGATACCAAGGTATTGTCTATTACCTTCGCGTTCTTCCAGAACTCATATATTTAATTCAGATACACCGGCTCTTGGATGTTGAAGAAGTTCTTCCATCCAACTGCTTTAATTTCAAGTTCAATATTTATCCGAGCATTCTTCAAGGAAGTGAAATCGACGAGTCTTCCATAGATAAGAGATTTCGGCATTTTCTAATTTGTAAAAGATAAACACTAAACAAAGAAATGTATTTCGCTTTAAGAAGCGAGGTTAGTATATAGAGAAAATCAAGAGAAAGATATTAGATGAAATGAGAAGAGTTTGATGTTTAGAACAGAGTGTTGGATCGTCTTTGTTGAGAATACTCTGAGCAAGTTGGTTTCGAAGTTTTTCTCGAAAATTCTAGAGTGCAAGGAGTTGCAGATTTTGAAATGATTGCTCTTTTTATATATACTCTTGAAATGTTACCGTTTGTAACATTTGCAACTGATCCACTGGTAATTATGAGACTGAAACCACCGAGTATAATTATGAGACTGAAACCACCGAGTAAAAGTTACCGTTACTATTTAGTTTAAAAACTTACGACTTTTTAGCTTCTTCAGAATGAATCGTCTGGATCATGGAGTTTCAGATGAATGGTCATTTAACATCACCATATTCAGATTTCGTCTGATTTCCTTGAATTCGTCTTCACTTAAGGGTTTGGTGAAGATATCTGTCCATTGTTGATTCGTCTCAACAAATTGTAGATTGATGATCCCTCTCTGTACATAGTCTCGTATAAAATGGTATCTAACTTCAATATGGTTTGCCTTTGAGTGTTATATTGGATTCTTGGAGAGATTGATAGCACTTGTGTTGTCACAGAAGATTGGAATCTGATCTTCTTGGATAGAATAATCCTCTAACTGATACTTTATCCATAATATCTGTGAGCAACAGCTTGCAGCTAACATATATTCAGCTTTTACAGTAGATAGAGCAATTGAACTTTGCCTCTTACTTGACCAAGAAATTAGAATATGACCAAGAAAGTGACAACCTCCACTTGTACTCTTTCAATCAATCCTATCTTCAGCATAATCAGCATCACAGTAACCAATTAACTTGAAATCTTTACCTTTCTCATAAATTAAGCAAAGATCAGTAGAACCTGTCAAGTATCTCAATATTCTTTTAACAGTAATATAATGAGATTCTCTAGGATCTACTTGAAATCTTGCACACAAACAAACACTAAACATTATATCAGGTCTACTTGCAGTTAGGTAAAGCAAAGAACCAATAATTCCTCCAAAGAGAGTTTGATCAAACTTTTTACCAACTTCATCTTTAGTCGAGACGATTGACGGATGCATAGGAGTAGACATAGATTTAACATTTTTCATTTTATATTTGACTAAAAGCTCTTGATATACTTTTGTTGATGAATAAAAATCTTTTCATCAATTTGTATAATTTTTAAACCAAGAAAGAACTTTAATTCACCCATCATACTCATTTCAAATTCACTTTTCATAATATTTTCAAAACTTGAACATAATTTTCTAGAAGTAGCACTAAAAATGATATCATCTACATATATTTGTACAATAATAAAATCATTTTTAATGTCCCTCCGAAATAATGTTTTATCTACTTGACCTCTAACAAAGCCATTTTTAATCAAAAAAAAAACTCAGACGATCATACCATACACAAGGTGCTTATTTTAATCCATACAAAGCTTTATAAAGTTTATACACAAAATCAAGTTTATTAATGTCTTTAAAACCTGGGGGTTGTTTAACATAAACTTCTTCGTCTATAAAACAATTCAAAAATGCACTTTTCACATCCATTTGAAAGAGTTTTATATCATGATGAACAACCTATGCAAATAAGATCATAATAGCTTCTAGTTTAGCTACAGGAGCATATGTTTCATTATAATCTATTCCTTGTTAATTATAGCCTTGAGCTACTAATCTAGCTTTATTACAGGTTACTTTTCCTGATTTGTCTTGTTTATTCTTGAAAACCAATCTAGTATCTATAATAGATTTATTAGAGGGTTTAGGAACTAGAGACCAAACTTTATTCCTTGTAAATTGATTTAACTCCTTTTGCATAGCTAAAATCCAAGCTTCGTCTTGAAGAGCTTTATCAATTTTCTTAGGTTCTAATTCGAAAACAAATGCTACATTTGCCTCTCTTCTAAACTTAGATCTAGTTCTTACTCCTTCTGAAGTTTCTCCTATAATCAGGTTTTCTGGGTGAGAAGATTTATATTTCCAGTCTTTTCTTAAGCTAATAATTTTAGAACTATCTATCACTTTATCAGATGGATCATCTGGTGGTGAATCATCTAGGTTATTAACTAAGGGAGCAGATAGAGTTTCATCATCAGAATCGTCTCTTTTATCTAGATGAGGATCATCATTAAATTTTACATGCATAAATTCTTTAACAAATCTAGAAACAAGATTATAAGCTCTATAAGCCTTAGAATTAATAGAAAAATCTAGAAAAATTCCTGAATTGATCTTAGAATCAAATTTATCCAAACATTGTTTTATATTCAAGATAGTGCATTTGCAACCAAAAGGATGAAAGTAAGAAATATTTAGTTTTCTTCCCTTCCATAATTCATATGGAGTTTTATTTAAAATAGGTCGAAAAAATACTCTATTTTCAATATAACAAGCTGTATTTACAGCTTCTGCCCAGAAGTACTTAGGAAGATTCATTTCATATAGCATAGTCCTTGCCATTTCCTAAATTGCCCTGTTCTTTCTCTTTACAACTCCATTTTGTTGAGGAGTTCTAGGAGCAGAGAAATTATGGAAATTTTCATTCTTTTCACAAAATATTTTGAATTTTTCATTTTCAAATTCTCCATTATGATCACTACTAATTCCAGTAACAGAAATTCCTTTTTCTTTTTGTAACTTTTTAGATAAAACTTTAAAGCATTTAAGAGATTCGTCTTTATGTGATAAAAATAATATCCAACAAAATCTAGTAAAGTCATCAACAATTATGAGACCATACTTCTTTCCACCAAGACTTGCTGTTCTGGTTGGACCAAACAAGTCTATATGTAATAGCTTTAGAGGTCTAGACGAAGTTACATTATTCTTAGACGAAAAAGATTTTTTAACTTGTTTTCCTTTTTGACAATTTTCACAAAAGAAATCTTTGTTAAAACTTATCTTTGGTAAGCCTCTTACTAAATCAAGTCTAACTAATTTGGAAATATGTTTAAAGCTAACATGACTTAGCTTTTTGTGCTAAATCAGCTTCTCATCATCTTTTGATATAAAACATGAAATATTTTGACTTTTCAAATTGTCTAAGTTAATTTTATAGAGATTATTTCGTCTCTTAGCAGAAAAGAATATGGAACCGTCCTTGTTTTTGGCTATAGAAGAATTTTGATTAAAGGATACTTCAAAACTAGAATCACATAATTGACGTATACTGATTAGATTATGCTATAAACCATCAACTAGCAGAACATTATCAATAGACGAAAGAGAATCTTTACCAATTTTGCCGATCCCAATTATTTTGCCCTACTTGTTGTCTCCAAAAGTTACTGATCCTCCTTGCTTATGTTGGAGGTCTAGGATATACCTTCTGCTCGTCATGTGTCACGAGTAGCCACTGTCCAAATACCATTAGTGGTGGTTGCTTCTTCCAAGTAAAGATATCTACAGCATAAATTATATCCTTTTGAGGTACTCATATTTTCTTGGGTCCTTTGGGGTTAGTCTTATAATTTTTCTTTGAATAATAAGAATATTGTTTCTTTTTCTTAGCAACAAAATTCCTATCATGAACACACTTCTTATTATTAAAACCTAAACCACTTTTATCATTTGGATGTCTATAACTTCCAATGATGTCATTCATCCTTTTTGTACTTTCTATAAATTTTGATAAATCTACTAAATGACTGTTAATCCTTTGTTTTAACTGATTAATTTCCTCAGATCTATCAACGGTTACTTTCTTTTTCATATCGTCTACTTATTTCTTGAGGTACATGTTTTCTTCTTCTAAAAATTTTATGTTCTTTATATTTTCAACAAATTTCTTTTTCAATAACCTATATTGTTTTAAAATAACATGTGAATCTTCTAACAATTCTAAACGGGCATCCTGAAGATCATCAAAGTTAGAAATTACCTCATCATCGCTTTCCCCTTTAGCTACCAAACATATATTTGCTTGTTTTGATGTTTATGAGTCGGATTCAAATTCAGATAAATCCAGATCTTCCCATGTTGCCATCATGCTCTTTTTGTTTTCTTGACTTTTCTTTTGTTTTCTTTTGGGTAACCGACATTCAGACTTGTAATGTCTTAGTTTATTACACTCATAGCAGATGATAGAACTTTTCTCATTCTTCGAATCATCTTTGCTATTCTTTTTAAAGGAGAATTCTTTATTTCCCCTTGATTTCTTTTTCCACATCCTTCTAATCTTTCTTGAAATGAAAGATAGCTCATCTTCATCTTCACTTGAATCTTGATCAGATTAACTAGTATCATCATTCTCGATTTCTTCAATCTTTAATGCTTTTGAAGATGTACTTCTATTTTTCTGCATCTTTTGATTTTTCTTACCAGCCTTCAATGCAATAAATTTATCCCTTCTGGGTTTATCTTCAGCATCAAGCTCTACTTGATGAAGTTTCAGCGAACCAAACAATTTGTCTAGCTTCAGCTTGCTTAAATCCTTGTCGTCTTATATTAATGTTACTTTAGGTCTCCATCATTTTAAAAGACTTCTGATAATCTTTCTAATATGATCTTGACTATCGTAGATTCTTCCCAGATCTTTAAGTCTATTAATGATTGTTTGAAATCGTCCAAATGTTTGATTAATAGACTCATCTTCTTTCATCTTGAACAGCTCATACTGATGAACAAGAATAACAATCTTGGATTCTTTCACCTAGTTTGTGCCTTCATGTGCAATGGCTAATGTGTCTTATATTTCCTTTGTAGATTCGCACCCATGAACCTTGTCATATTCACTTCTGCTTAGAGCACAACTTAAAAAGAACTTAGCCTTTAAGTTTAATTGAAAGCGAGCTTTCTGATCAACCGACCATTGGTCACGAGAGATGTTTTTTGCTTCGTTATCTATTGGGATGTATGGACCATTTTCAATAATATACCGAAGATCACTGTGTGTGGATTATATGAAGAGTTGCATCTTATCCCTCCAATAATGATAATCTTCACCATTGAATGCACGTGGTCTTGAGACCGAGGCACCTTCTACTATAAAAACATATGATTTAGTCATAGATCTTTATCCTCATTTTGTAAGAGTGTTTCTTGGAAACCTTTCTCTGATACCAAATGAAGTAAATCACTTGTTAATATAGAAATCACGTATGATACGTAAAATAAACAAAAAAGGGGGGTTGAATTGTGTTAAATCATCTAAGATATGAATCTTTAAAAACTTCTTAATTTTCTCAACAAATTCAGACGATTACAAGTTTAAACATGCATTTGATTTGATGAGTAATGTAATAGCAAAAATTAGTATCTATTCTTCTAATAATAAGAAAATTAAAAAGGTTTGATTCCTTTCTTAGATTTTCGAGAAGTCTTCCTAAAATAAATTAAAGTTTTCTATTTCTTTTAAAAGTCTTCCTATGGAAAATTAGAGTTTTCCATTTCCTTTAGAATTCTTCCTAAGATGAATTAAAGTTTCCTTTTTTTTTATAATTCTTCCTAAGATGAATTAGGTTTATATAAACCCATTCAAACAACTTCTAAGAGGGATTAACATAACTCTCCATCAACAAAATTTATCTTCTCATTGAGAATTTTTATCCTACAATTTATGTATTGAATTTGTGTTTATTTATCTGTTTCCTGTGTTAGGTGGTATTAGAGCTTTGAATCTCACAATGCTTGTTCTTTCTAACAATGACAAGTAATCCTAATAATGACATTCAAGGATTGCCTGATGTTTAGAGAAGAATCAAATAACACAAGACAATTATTCGTAATATGGAACAACAATTGGCTACAATCATATGAAAATTGTAGACATTAATGAGAAGTGATGATAACCAAAGATTTGGGGAAATAGTTTGAAGTAAATCACTTGTTAATATAGAAATCACGTATGATATGTAAAATACACAAGAAGGGGGGTTGAATTATGTTAAATCGTCTAATATATGAATCTTTAAAAACTTCTTGATTTTCTTGACAAATTCAGACAATTACAAATTTAAACAATGCACTTGATTTGATGAGTAATGCAATAGTGAAAATTAGTATATATTCTTCTAACAACAAGAAAATTAAAAAGGTAAGAGTTAAAGAATATGACACTGCGATTTATACTGGTTCACCTTTAACCTTAGGCTACGTCCAGTCCTCAAAGTTTGTCTGAGATTTCACTATCTCCTTCAATGTTACAAGTATTATTTCTATACTTGCAGAGCCTCTTCAGGTCTCTTTCACAAAGTATTTTTTATCTTCTTCCTTAGCCTCTTCAGGCTTTAGCCTTCCTTTCTCTCAAAAAGATATTTTTTGAGTTTTCACACTCACATTACAAATGTATTTGTTGTCTTTCTTTCTTTCTTTTCTCTTAAAATATTTTTCACAGCATAAGCACTTGAGCACAGAATTTCTCTAAGTATTTTTGTACATGTAAAAATTAAATTTGAAGTTTACGACTACGACTAATATTTATAGCCTAAGTCTCCAACGGTCTTTTTGAGAAATCTACTTGTCGAGTCTTATAAATTCTGTTATTAGTTGAGTCCTATAACCAACTCCAACTAACTGACGTTCTTAGTACATTCTTCAATTACATCGACTTGCTTAGATTCGTATGCTTCGTCTGATGTCTTAGACTTAATCATTTCTTCTGATCCGTCTTATCTAACTTTTACTTAAGTATCATCTTGATTTGATAATTTGTGCCACTTATATTTATCTGTGCACTTAACAAATTCATCAAAACAGTTCACACACTTCTATTATTATTATTTGAATTTCATCAAAATCAATAGAAGAAGTAAAGTCTTCTTGACTTAACAAAGTTGACAGGAAAGTTACCTCTACACAACCTCAAGTTTTAGGCCTTTAATGAGAGTTGTCGATTCCAACGATAATGAAAAAAACCATCTTAAGAGGAGATCTCATAGATAAGGTTGGAGTTATCACGAGAAAAGACCAAAGGTAAATAGTCCATTCTTTAATGGTGAACTTGATACATAGGCCTTTTTAGATTGGTCAAAATAATACTGAAATTCCATATCAGAGGAAAGTAAAGTGAATTACTTATTGACTTAAAGGAGAATATGCTATTTGGTGGAATCAATTGAAGGGAATAGGTTAAAAGAGGGCCCTAATTTGGTGTCTATTTAGGCAAGGATGACACAATTATTGAGGAGACAAATTTTACCTCTAGATTATAAGCATTATTTGTTTAATGCTTAATATAACTATATTAAAGGGACTAAGACTATTTATAAGTATACTACTTAGTTTCTGAGATTAGTAGCTCGGAAAAATTTGACTTAAAGCAAAGTAGAACAAGTTACTTGATATTTGAGAGGTTTAAATCCAACAATTTGAGATAAATTTGGATTCAAATGTCCTTAAATTTTATGATGTAAAGAATTTGGCTATAAGGGCCAAGATTTTGATCGATATGAGGTCACAATATTATAGGAGAATGAGGAATAATAAGAGAATGCTAAGTGAAAAAGGAAAAGAAGTTGTTAACTCTACTCCCACGTGTTAATGGCATAAAGGGAAATAACAATGGTATAAATTCTAGTAAACAAGTTATACCAGTTACTAAACTTGCCAACCTTTATGCTAAACATGTTCCTTTAAGGTGCTTTAAATGTAGGGAACCAAGCCATCATTCTAATTATGTCTGAGGCGGAAGTTTGATAACAAAGTGGAGTAAGTAGCCAAAGATACTGAAGAAGAGGAGTGTAAACCAGATGGGGAAGATTATGAATATCCTAAAGGAGAAGAAGATGATTTTGTTGAATTTATTAAGAGATTAATAATTTCTAAAAAGGATTTTAAATATTGACAATGATACTAATTGTTTCGCATTAGGGGCATGGTACAAGAAAATCTTTATGAGTTGATCATTGACGGAGGTAGCCAAGAGAATATCATTAGTAAATTGGTGGTTAAGAAGCTAAAGTGATTGGATCCTGATTTCTTCTAAATTGCTTATTGTTTGTTTAATTATTTATTTATGTTTAGTATGTTTGCTTATTTATTTGTTTATTTATTTTTTTGAATCGAGTCATTAATTTAGTAGGCATGAATAAAGATTGAAAATTTGATGGAAATATTGGAACTTAGTTAGAATTAATGTGGTGTTAAGTGGATTAAAGGAGTTAGAGCCACAAAAGACAAAAAAAGGACAAAATTGGAAAGGCCAAGTAAGTGAGGGTTATAATTGGAAGAAAGAGACTAAAAGTTGTCTTAAATTAGAAGAAGAGAGGAAGGTGTCGTAAGAAGCAAAAGAGAAGAGAAAAAACGTGAAGGAAGAAAAGAAAAGAGAAGGAAAAAGCGTGGAAGCTAGGAGAAAGAAGAAGAAAGAAAAGATTTGAGCTAGTTTAAGGTAATTTTCTTCATCTTTCTTCTTGTTTTGTTAGAAAATTAAAAGGGATTAGAGAAGAGAATGGGTTGGTGTTGGAAGAAAGGAGGAAAGAAGGGAACCCATTTGATCTTAGGGTTTCTAAGTTAGGTTTTGGATTTTCTAACCTAGATGGACTATGTGTAGGTTAAGTTTGAGCTTGATTTGTGTTAATTTCATTTTGTTGTGATTATGAAAATTTTGGAGATTTCCATTTGAATTGGAATTTAATAGGAAATTGATTTGTTTTAGGAAATCAAGAAAATCCTACCCAAGAGCAGAGGGAAGAGCCAAATTGAGTTTGGATTTTCAAGAGTTATAAGGTAGGTAATTTATTTATAGTTATTGTGTAATGAGCAAATTTGCCTTGTGTGTGTGTTGTGTGTTAAACTGATTTGCTTTAAAATATTGTGATGTGGAAATTTGCATTATGATGTATGACATATGATAAAAATTGAATTGTGAGTATAATTATGCTATGCCTTGGAATTGTGTCATGGCATTTTGATTTAAATGGAAAGAAGAAAAAGCATGTGAATATGAACTTGTGATTGATTGAATTGAGCATGAGATTTGATTGTGTTTAGGTGAGAGAGGAACTGTTTTGTAATCACGTGCACGTTAACATAAAGCCTTCTCCCAGATGCCCACTTTTGACATACGAGATTTGAAAAGTGGACTCGTTTCGTTCATAGAGTAAACTTCGATTTCTCTGTTTTGTTCGACGGAACCCTTGAGCCATTTGTTTGTGCATTTGAATCTTTGATGTGTTAAGTTTTGATGAAGTTATGTATTGTTCTTTGATGTTGAATCACATCTAATATGTTTTATGTGATGATGTATTGAGTTATGAGTTATGAATGTTGAACTTACATTGTTGGCTTAAGATAAGAAGTGTATGCCTGTATGAATGTTCATATATATGTTTGATTGTGTGGCTCATTGCCAATGGCTATAAATATATTAGCCACTGAGTTGTGTAGCTCAACCCATAATTTTTCCCTCCTCAGGTGCAGAATGAGAAGATTAGGGATCCTTGCAAGGCATTCGAAACTCCAAGATAGCTAGAAATCTTTTGTACTAAGCTGGTGACTATTTTTTGGATATCTTTATAGGCATATCAAACATGAGCATCCTTTTGTATTTTGTATTAAGTTGATGTTTATGTTGATATGTAACTAAAGCTTGATTAAATATTTACTTGCATAGCAATGAGAATAAGAATTTGAGGATTTGCCGTTGTGTATAATGATGGTTGTGAAAGAGGAATGAGTATGTGATTATAAATTGTTGTTTGGTTTAGAATAATATGTTAGATATTGAAAGGGTTGTATGGGATTAATTATTTGAGGGGAGATTTAAGAATTTAACAAAAGTATTTAGTAGTTGAATTGATATGAAGTGTATGTGTTTTTTAGGTGTTGAAATGTTGAGTTACAGTTGTAGGTTAGAAGGTTTCGCCGCAGCGAAGTCAACCTCGGCCGCGGTGAACTTTTTTCGAAAGTGTTTTCATCTCCATCTCGTAACTTTACCGTGGCAAAGTTATATTAGTTGGCCGCAACGAACTTTTCCCGAGAGTTCCTGGGAAATATTTGCTGATTTGGCCACTGCAAAACATAAAATCTCTTTTTGGAGTCTTCACGAAAGTTGTGGATCTAGAAGTCCTATTCAAAACCGTCCTAAATGAGGTTAATCTTATATCTCTAGTGAAACTTATGTCAATTGTCCCAAGATAGGTACAACATGATTGAGGACATAACCAGTTTTGACTCGTTTGTCCATAACTCCATCATCCGATCACCAAATAAAGTAAGTATTGAATTAAGAGATCCCATAGAAACAACGTTACAGGATAATATGTTCACTTCTTTTGATATTCCGAATAGTTGGGCTCTGGAAACGGGATGCAACATCAAGTATGTGATTTGATAGTAAAACCATACGCATTATAATTCTATTCTAAACTATCCCTGGTCGATCGTTATTAGTGGAATGATAATGAATTAAGGCTAGTATGTGTTCTGATTGATGATCACCTTTTACTGATCATGGATATGAGTTATCAAATCAGAAACATAGATATATATTAGAGAACATATATTGGACCGACCCACAGAGAGAACACTAAATGGTCTCATGTCATTAGTGATTCTCAATATGGTTTGACTTTAGTCCTCTGACCTGAAATCATCATGGTTCCCTATATGAGGAATTTAGTGTTTTGACATTAGACTTAGTTATTTTTAATAGGATAACAAGTAGTCTTAAGTTGGACATTAAATGAATCATGCGGAGGGATGTGAATGATGTAGATATGATTTGTACCTCTCTTAAATGAAAGAGATATCATTTGGGCCTCTTGACAAGTATGACTGAAGAAATGCATGGCTGTGCTCAAATAAATTGATGAGGAGTCATCAATGTCATTTGTTATAGTCAGTCAACTTAGGATTGAGTTTATAACAATAGTTACAGGTTAAATCGGATTACCGATCCTCATTTGATTTGGGTAGTCATAATGTCTTACTAGAGGCCGCTTATAACTTATGGGCCTTAAAGTGTTATCAATCCCATTGCCAATATCAAATGAGCCTACAGGGGCACAGAGAGTAATGTGATCTGGGCTTATTCTCTCGAGCCTAATTTATTAGGCACTGAATAAATATATGTGGATATATTTATTGGGCTAGATTGAATTAAATTGTTGGGCTTTTATTATATAAGATATAATATGGGTCGAAACTTATTGGGCTTTCATAATCCTAATAGGTTTAGGATTATGATATTCTTATTCCTAATAAGAATAGGGATTAGGGTTTCTTTATAAATAGAGAACATATGTCTCATTAGAGAAGAGACGAAAAAACCCTAGCCACCAGCTGTTCGTTATTCTTCCGAGAGAAAAATTATGCGGCGTTCAAAAGGTGTTTTGGAACATGCTAGCATACATTAGCCGCTGCCTGGATCGTTCATCCTCATGTGGATACCGGTAGAGGATGTTCGCGTGTTGCAGCGACTACAAATCTGAAAACCATTACCAATTCACGTCAAAAGGTAAATCCGTACATGTTGTGTAGTTTCGGTTATACTTTTGTTGTGTAATATGGTCCATTCTGCTGCGTATTGTGAATAACCGGGCTATAGACGATCCAACAGTTGCTTCTAGGCAAACCTCCTTGCTGTCTCTACACCCCTACTTCCTTTTTCACTAAGTGGTCATTTAGGGGTCTTAGCTGATGATCTGGGCTGTTTCCCCCTCGACGATGAAGCTTATCCCCTATCATCTCACTGGTCGATCGGATCACCAAGGCCTCTAAATGATCGCTCCTGATTCAACCCTTTAGCAAAATATGGCAAAAGGAAGGAAAATCCATATACCAACTCCATCGTCTCCACCCTGTAAGAACTACAAGATCACCCTAAGGATGCCCTCAGCATCCAGGGTTCACGGACAGACTATAGAACCTTGTTTAATAAGTGGAACATATTAGCTATCTGCTCTCAGGTATATATATATGACTGCTCTACCTCTATATGTATCTTATTCATGCACAGGGCAAGAAACTCATGTAGAATGGATTAATAATAGCCTAAATAAGTTCTGAACTATACCAAGAGTCAAACTTCTAGTAGTGATATCTTCCCGTATATTTTCATTAGATTTTGGTGAAAAAGGCATATTAGAAGCATGCAATGTTGCTCTTTTACAGAGGCTAAATATCGCTTTATTGCTACAGTTGTTGTTGAACTCACTTGGGTGTGCTATCTCCTGTTTGATCTTGATCTCCCTCTTCCTTACATGTCTGTCATTTATTGTGATAATGTTATGCTACATATTTGGGTTCAAATTATGTGTTCCATTCAAGAATGTAACATGTTATCATTAATTTTCAATTCACTCGAGATCAAGTTTAATATGGTGCTCTTCATCTGGCTCATATTTCCTCTGTTAATTACTTGCAAAATCATTAATCCATTTTCAATTTTAATCTTTTAAAGTCAAGATTTATTACATAATAAGATTTTGTGAGTTGTACCCTTAATTTTGGGTGATGAGAATGTAATTTACATATAATAGACATATATCTTTAATTTAAGATGTCCAATAATCTAAATGTTCAATTCTAGGAAGTAAACTTATTTTTAGAAGTTGAATGAGATGTATATTACATTAAGACTTGAATATATATTGTGTTTCTGAACTATGCAAGCCTATCAATACTAAACAGTATACTCAATAAGCTAACACCTTCCATCTAAAGTCCAAATGCGGTAAGCTTTGAACATTAAGAGCATAAAGTTTTTGCCAACAGAGAATAGAGAATGAGTTTGTCAATTATACACTCAAAGGATATTATACATCACTTAGGGTTGTATATTGTTCTTTGATAGTCCCTTATGTGATTCCTTTAGTATGTTGGTAGAAAAGGAAAAAAGTTGTTGATAATCTATTAATTACTATCATGTTATGATGTATGATTTATAGAGGTTTAAGTTATTTATGATGCATGATTATTCGTTTAAGTTTTTGGGGATTATTTTATAAATTTGAAATGTTTAAGTGCTTATGTTATCCTCTAATTGTATAATTATGCATGTAGTATCCATTATAGTGTTGAAAATATCATTTAAATCTATGCTTTTTGGAGATACACTTGCCTTTATATATTTGTTGTAAACAAGTGTATGATGGTCGAATTTGGAAGTATAAGGTTGATTTATGGTGGCAAGTTCATTGTAGAGCCAAAGTTGAAATATGTTGATGGGGAATCCAGTATTTTTGATAAAGTAGACCTAGATGTTATTAGTTATCGACAAATATATGAGATGAGGAAGGAGTTAGGATACCTTCAAGGCGATAAGATCTATTACAGGGTACCTGATTTTGAATTAGTGAGTTTTTGAGGTTGAATGAATCAAATTAAAGTTTTCTAAGGCTTATTAATATGATGAAAATCCACCAAATGATTGATTTATATGTAACTCATATGTTAGATACCCCATCATTTGTACTAAACATATTGCCAATATCTGGAGGTAAGGATCGAGATAGGGAGGTGAGGAGGGAAGTTATGGATTTACTAAAAGTGTTAGTCAAGGAGTTGGTTTAGGAGTT